>CAUYPK010163128.1:0-44958 GCA_963574355.1 Loris lydekkerianus | reverse complement strand
CCTTTCCCCCTTTCCCCTATTCTTAGGTTGTAACTGGGTAATTGTCCTAGCTCTTTCAGCTTTTTATCCACTTCTTTGATCTCCTTTGGTGTCCCTCTCACCTGTCCGCAGCTGTTGTAGGCAGCTGTGCTTCCTAGTCTGGTCTTGGCAGCCCCCTCAGCTCACACAAGATCTCTGATGACACCCAAATCTATAGACTGAGCCCATACCTTTATCTTTCCAAATGCCTAATGGGTTTATCCCCATGATTATCATAAAATACTTCCAATAAAATATGCCTAGACCTATACTCATCAACTTTTCTCTCCCAAACCTGATTATCTGCCTATATCTTCACTCTCAAGTCATACTCATCTCTCCCTTCCTGCCTTCATCTGTTGTAGACTCTTACATGGGCTCCTGGCTTCAATTTTATTCCCCTTACACCTAGTATTCATGGTGCTAGCATTATCATCCCCAAACACAACAGATTCATTCATTTGTTTAACTCCTGCTGATGAGTGCCAGCTTTGTGCAAGGCACTGAATCCAGGGGTCCTCAAACTGCAGCCCACGGGCCACATGAGGCGGTGTGATTGTATTTGTTCTTGTTTTGTTTTTTTACTTCAAAATGAGATATGTGCAGTGTGCATAGAAATTTGTTCATAGTTTTTTTTTTTTTTTTAAACTATAGTCTGGCCCTCCAACAGTCTGAAGGATAGTGACTTGGCCCCCTGTTTAAAAAGTTTGAGGACACCACGGTGAATGAAATAGGCTTGCTCCTGTCTGCCCCATGGCATTTGTGCCACCTTCTTCATTAAATCCTATAATGGCTCTCACAGTCTTGGAAGCAAAGCCCAACTCTTTAGCCCAATATTTTTCAACTTCTTCTAAATCTCACAGCACACTTCAACCTATAATTAAATTTCCATGGCACACTTAAATTATGTTGATCAAATAAAAGAGTAAAAAAAGAAGGAATATACTTACTGTGATTTAAACTTCTTTTGAGAATAATTTAATTAATGACCTTTAAAAAATTTTGTGGCACACAGGTTGAAAATCAGGGCTTTAGTCCAATGGTTTTTGAACAAGACTTAAAAACTGCCCTTTCTCAGTTCCTTCCTAGCCATGAGCCCACTACATTCTGCTCTCCAATTCCAGAAAACTACTTGCAGTTTATCAAACATGCTGTTGTATTCTCCCCTCAGTGGACCTGTTAATTCCTCCAAATTCTGTCCAGCTGTCTTCTTAGACCTGATTTCTCTCTTTTTGTATTATCACTATGCCTTGTAATATTTCCACTTTAGCATTCCAAAGCAAGGTTTGTTTACATTTCTGCTTCTCCAACAAAAATTGTGACCTACTTTGTCCCTTTAATTTATAGTATACTTGGCATTTAGCATAATGTTTGGGGTACACTATAGACATTTTATTTTAAAACAAAAATTTTACTTATGTTAACTCATGATTGTCCTTGAGAGAACTGGAAGCTTTATCCTAATGAACAAAGAAATGTTCTAATTTTTATCCCATCATAATAGACATTCACTGTCATGTACTTAATTCATCAACTGAATAAGATTCATTAAGAGTCAGCTATCTTATGGTTATGAGACTTGGTTTAGAAATGAATAATAGTTGCCCATTTTTAGCTGATTCTTTGTCTGGTTATTTGTATTACCACCATGGTTTTCATGTATTAAAAATGCTGAATGAGGAGAGTTAAACAAGCTGCTCATTTGAGACCACAGCTATTTTGTAGGTAGCTGATGGATTTATAAGTCATTTTGTCAAGAAAGTCCCTACTCTGTACATATTCAAGACAATAAAGAGGGAAAAGGAAGTAGAAGATATGGCTGCTGCTTGTCATGTAGTTGGAGAAACAAAACAAACATTGGAACCAAGAAGACAGCATGATGCATAAAATGAGGAATACTGTGCTGGAGTCTAATAGATAAATTCCAATGGGTCATCCTCTTGTAAGGGGTCAAGAGAAAGGGGACAAGGGCCAGGAAAGCTGCTTAAATGTCTGTATCTAGTTTTTGCTCATGGAACTAGATAGACTGGACATGTGGAGAGTGACATCTATTTACCTCGGTATTCTCAGAATCAAGCATAGTGCTCAGTATATAAGAGGAGCTCAGCAATGTTGAATGAATGAATGAATAAAGATAGTAGTGGTAAATAGAGAACAAAGCCTTCAATACAAGTAAAAAATGAGCATTTAATTTTAACTTGAGAGGCAAGCACATTTCTAGTCCCTTGCCCACTAAGATCTAATGGTGATGGTTGTCTAGAGCACTGTTTTGGGAGTGATGGAGTAGGATTGGGGTCAGCAGGTCAGAGTTCAGTGGCCAAATAGGAAGACATGGGAGGAGAACATTGCAGCCCTTTTGCCAGGAATTTGCCACTTCTACTGTGTAGGCCAGTGGTTCTTGCCTCAGATCATCCTGCAGATCAAATATTTATGTTATGATTCATAATAGTAGCAAAATTACAGTTATGAAGTAGCAACAAAAATAATTTAATGGTTGGGGGTCACCACAACATGAGGAAATATATTAAAGGGTCATGGCATTAGGAAGGTTGAGAACCACTGATCTAGGCAAAAGGATTTTCTCCAACTTACCAGGGAATATGAAGCACATGACCTTAACAAATTCCATAGACACATAGTTGTGTATAGAATGGATTGTACTGGAGAAAGGCTGGAGCCCTTGTTTGAATATATGAATATGAATGTACATGCTTGTAGATATAAGCAGAAAGATTATATTCACCTTTATTTCTATAACTCATAATTATCGTAGGTCTGTAGCCTGATTTGTTCTATTGTTCATAAGTTCCCGGAGAGTGGACACCTTGTTTCTGAGCTTATTTAAATTGAGCTTTGCTCTACTACTATTATTATTATTCCCTTTTCACAGACTTTTAGCAGGTGACGGTAGCCTCAGTGGCTCAGGTGGATTAGCCTGGGATAGATGCTCCCAGGAAGCTTCCACAGCTGGGAGCCTCCTCGAAGCACATATCCCCTGAAGAACTGCCAGAAATTGGGTATTTGTCAGCAGCTATAAACAAAAATCATAAGGGTGTTAGTCAGAAGTTATCCATGCATCCGTGAGGCTGGAGTTGTGTGCACCAGAATGAATCTACATGGTCTGCCCTCTCGGGACGTGTGCGCTTTACAGATTCTTCCTGCAGTCAGAAAGACACAGCACAGCTCACTGACAAGGTTGCCCTGCTGGAGGGCTCGGTCTGTATGCATAGAGGGCAATCACAAAATGTTGCTGAAACCTAAGCCAAATTAACCTAGAGGCTTGTGTTTTCCCTTTCTCCTCCTAACTTGGACTTTAGAAACAATTTCTTCCTTTTCTAAATGGAATTTCTGCCAATGACACATTACCCTGAAACTTACCGAGTTAATAACAGAGGGAATTAGGGGCCCATGTGGTTGAACAGAGAGGCGAGAGAAAGGTTGCTGTTCTATGGACTCAGGTAATTCTTCTCATCTTTCAGATTTATAGAACATTACGCATTTAATACTTAGAGTAGAAAAACTCCTGAGGAGTGACAGCAGCTCCAGGTCACCAGATTGGAGCATATTGCTGGTTAAGGTTAAAACGTCACACGCTAAGGAGAGCCATCTGAGATGACAGGGAACGCACGGCTGGCTTGTGTGTGTGTGACTACTCAATACGTCTGATTTGAGAGGATGGTGAGTTTATGCCTGTGCCATCTGACTTTGTAGGCGCCACAGGCTAGAAGTCTGCTGCTCTCCCCCTAAAATCGGGGATGAATACAATCCCACACTTCAGTGTTCTCATAAGGTGACTGTAATTGAAACGGACGTTAAGAAATTCAGATTCCAACCCTGCCACTAGTCTGTTTGGGGACAAGCCATTTAATCTCTTAATGCCTCTGTCTCCTTATCTGTAAGATGGGCACAACAACTGCCCCACATTTTTCGCCTCGTTCTTATAAGGCTAAAAGGAGCTGTGCCTAGGAAGGAGCAGTCCATGCTGGAGTTAAAGCTACTGAGGTAACCCGCAGAAACAGTGAGTGCCCCAGTGGTGAAAACAGAAGCTATTAAGAAATGGAGGCAGCGGGGAAAGCAGTGTGTATGTATAAGACATGAAGAATCTGGCACAGGCAAAAAACTAACAGGAGGATGCAGACATTTGCATCAATAATATTTTTTAAGTCAACCTGCCCTTCACACATATCATACTCTCACTGATCAGCAAAGGGAGGCAGGAGATACCCAGTGCAATTGGTGACTAGTTGTGCCCAACTGCATATTTCTGTCAAGTTTGTGTGGCCATTGGTTCTTCTTCTCTGCTCTGGCCTTGACATTTGAAGTTGGCTCTCAGACAGGCTTTGCACACCCCTTCCAGGAACCCGACTTGGGCTTACCACAGGGGGCTGCCTTGCACTAAATTAAGTCTTAGCAAGTGCCTGATGGCTGGGGCCTGGGCTGGGCTCAACGTGTTCTTATTACTGGAGAATTAGAAAGTGTGACTACAGGAATTTAACTGTATCCCTAAGATTTTATCATCCATCTCTTGCTGTGGCAATACAGGCAGGCTAATGACCTTTCATCCTAGGTCTTTGAAGATAAAACACTCTAAACTTTCCTCCTTGCAGAGGAAAAACAAAACGCTGAGGTATAGCTCGTTCTTTCGAGTTTTCAGGAGAAGAAAAGAAAACTTGTGCGGGAAGGGAAGAAGTAGAAACAAACCTTTGGATCTGAGTCGGCGAATCTTCCTCTTCAGGCAAAAAACAGCTACACAGAGGACAGCAATATAGTGTGGGAACCTTGATTGTTAGTTCAGTGATGGGATGCTAATTCATATTAATAGTACACCGTATTTCTGCAGGCAGGGAGTTCACTGTGAAGTTCAGATCCACTGAGGAATTGGATGGAGGTTGTATCAGGAGAGAAGGACTGCTGGAAGAACATCGTCAGGATTGGGTCTGAGGCTCTGTGCATTCTATTCATGAATGAAAGGGCAAGTATAGAAAACACAGTGACTTTGTGTGGGAGGGATTTGCTTGTGGTAACGGTTCCAGTAAAGCAGCTTGTTTTGAGGTTTGAACTTGGCAATAGGAAGGGGGAAATTGGGCTGTAGCAAGTTGAAGGATGGTCGTTTTTTTAATTTAGGGTCATAGCTGGAACAAGGATAATCCAGAAAGTAAAAATCATTTGTGCTTAGGAATGTATCATTAAGTCAAGTGTTTTGGTTATGGAAACAAGGACACCAGATTATATGAGTCCATATAAACACTCAAGAAAGAGAGTCTATTAAAAAACTAACAAACCAAATCTTATTAAGAGAAATGTTTAGTTAAATTTTAAAAAATGAAATCAAGGACTCCTAAATCTTAGTTCAAGTAAAAAAAATCAAAACTAAACTCTAGACTATTTAGACAAAATGCGAATACCACACACAAAATATAATGGGGTGAGGCTAATGCTATAATAAAAACCTTTTAATGCAAATGTTTTAATTAATACAGAAGAAAGACTAAAATAAACAAGCTATGCATTCAGTTCAAGAAGTAGAAATAAAGTATAATCTTAAAAAGCATAAAAAGGAATCAACAAATAGAAGATTTTAACAAAAAAGAAAAAAAGACTTAGAAGAGAAAGGTAAGTAGAATGAATTATAATTCAGACTGCAGCTGGTATCAAGACTGCAGCTGATATTCACCATCTTTTTCCTCTCTCAGCCCTTCCAGATGCCTTTCCACTTGTCTAGCAACATTTCTGGTCTAGATAGCTTACCCGGTGGGATGATTGATACCCACATGCTTAGGCGACCAGAGGGATGGCACCACTTAGCTGATGGGGGAGCCTAGGCTGTTAGGCCCACATACAGCACCTGTTCTCAACTCTGTTTCTACCATGTTTTGCCAGCGTGGAGGTGGCTGATGCAGGGCTGGCTCACATCACCTGGACTGGCCATCCTGTCTGCCTGTTCAGTCCTCCTCTGTGGTTGACACTCTGGCAGGTGAGTTAGCGTGGCACGTACAGCTCCTTTGTGCTACTCTTACAGATGAGACTTCACATGTCTTCCCAGCTCTCCTCATCCACAGTCTTCCAGCCTCTCCCCTTCAGACTGCTGACACTCCAGACAAGCCACTCATGATTGGCTGTTCTTGTGGCACATGGTGTGCATTGCCAAGGACGCCTCCATGCCATTACCTTTCTGGGCCACCCTGAGTGTGGCATTTGTGCAGCACTGTTTTTTGTCTCTTCTGTCATCTGGTCACATGGGGAATTCATACAGAAGAGCCAGCCATTCCCACAGGTCGAAGCCAAGGGGGAGCAAGGGAACAGCAGAGAAGGAAATGGGGTGTGGGAACCTGCTGGTGCTGCTGGCTCTGCTTGCTGGATGAATTGCTTTGGGCTTGCCTGACACAAGTTTGGTCTTCTCATAATTTAACATCCCATGGTCAGGCCCTGCACTTGTACCAGGAGCCAGTGCCATACAGGAACTATTTTCAAAAGATGTCACTTCTCCACCACCTCAATGACTTTGCTTCCTAGCCCTTGGGGTCTGTGTTGTTATTTTCTTCAGGTCCACAGGGCATCTTTTTTCTTATGTAGACTTTGTGGCAGGCCTGCTCTCACCACTCCTAGACTTGCAGAGCTCTTTTCTGCTCTGGGATTCACCTAAAACTGGTAGCGGTCATGTCACCCACTGCAAGTATTAGGGACGTATTTCCAAATATGGGACAGGCTGCCTCTAGAATCTGGATGCCAGCCTGTGCTTGCCTCTTGTTCATCAGAGGTATGAGGTGCAATAATGCATTCTTTATTTTAAAAAAGATGACCCATATCCCTGGACTGCTACAAACTTCACTGATATGATAGGTCACCATATCTTTATAGGGTTTATGTCTCATTCCTTGAAGATATGTTTGTGTCACCTTGAAACTCAGATGTTGGAATCTTAATCCCTAACGTGATGGGATTAGGAAATGGGGCCTTTGGAAGATGATTAGATGCTAGGGCCCTCATAAATGAGATCAGTGCCCTGATTAAAAAAAAGACCTCAAAGAACTCTCTTACCTCTTCTCTTTCTACCATGTGAAGGTACAGAGAAAGAAGAGAGCTATCTATGAACCAGGAAACAAGTTCTTACCAGACATGGAATCTGTCAACACCTTGGTCTTAGATTCTCTGTTTCATAACTGACTTAACTTTGTTGTTTAAGTCATCCAGTCCAAAGTGCTTTTGTAACACCTGCCTGAACAGTTTAAGACAGTGCCATCATTTCTTCTGACAACTAAATACCACCATCACAGAGATTATCATGTCTACCATCACCAGTGAGTCCAGTTCTGTAATAGCTTCTCTTTACCCTGGTTTACAGAGGGCAGTCAGTCCCACCAGTCCA
Source organism: Loris lydekkerianus (assembly GCA_963574355.1). Classification (NCBI taxonomy): domain Eukaryota; kingdom Metazoa; phylum Chordata; class Mammalia; order Primates; family Lorisidae; genus Loris; species Loris lydekkerianus. The sequence continues at coordinate 37,574 of CAUYPK010163128.1, read as the reverse complement.
TTCCTTACTGCCTTTTTGTTTTGGTGACTGGGGTGTCCTCTGGGCCCTACTATAGAACATTGTCACCAGGTGAGCTTTCTTTGCTGTATATCCACTCCCAAGGCCAACTTCTCTGAGCTTTTAAACCCCTGGTTCTACCATCTCTTATAGCAGCTTTGGCACTTCCAGTAGCTTGGTATGGGCTCTTTCTTTCTCTGATCTTCCCAGAGCAATTCTAACCACATTAGCACTGTTTCCTGGACCAGGGTATTAAGCTCTACATTATAAGAGAGAGTTTCCATATTGATAAACTCTTCCTTACCCAACTTTATGTCTGCCTTCAGTCTTGTTCCAGCACTCTCAGGGTTTGGCTCATATATATTCTCCCAGCTTCTCTCAGGATAAGTTGGAAAGGTCTTCAGAGGTTTAGGGAACACTCCGTTTGTAGGCCCAGTGTGTCATTGGCTAGGTGGCCCTGTGATTTGATCCTAGGTATTGTTCTCTTGGCCAGCAGAGGTGAGAGTGGGGATAGAACTTGAGGGAGACTATGTTGCCCTATAAGACAAAGGCCTGTGCATCATCTTTGAGCCAGGGGATATTCTAGATTACCAGTGAGCAGTGGGCCACTTCTGTAGGTCCCAAGAGTTCAAGGGGATCTGGAGTGCAAAGGTTCTCATGTGCATTGACCTAAATGACCCAGCTAAAGTCTTAGTATCCCCCTCCTCAGTAAGGCCCTGACCTTGACATAGCCAACTTAGCAGAGCTGAGAATTCAACTTTCTTTGGAGCTTTGCTACTGTTATAATTAAGTTAGCAGCTTAATCCTTAACCTCCCCACCCCAGGAGATCAGAGCCTCTTTACATGCTGCCAAGGAGGCCCTATGATGTTCACCCTTAACCTTCAATTAGTGATTAATTACCCTTTGCCTTTTCTTGTCTTTTCCACTGCATCAGTGCTACTCAGCAAGCCATTGGATTCTATTGTCTTTATAATTAGTACTTCCTTCAAAACTTCTCAAGAGCTTAAGCTACTGTATCTACCAGTGCATTTTCTACCAGGGGTGTCCTGTCCCAGGTTGCCACTGATCAAAAGTTTTAACACTTCAGTGCCACATGGTGCTTGTGGTTTCCAGTGAACTGTCACTGAATGGAATGGGGTCTGCATTGCCAACTGGTGAGCAGGTGATCCAGTTCCAGAATTGCATTTTATTTCAGTCTTCTTCCTTCCATCACTCCTGGCAACGAGTGTCCTCGGAGTGGTTCCCAGGGAAATAGACTCTGGGATGGAGACTTCCATGAGGAATGTTTATGGATGTGTGCCCTCAATATCAATACCTTTGGAGAAATGGAGAGGAAAGTATGGAACTGTGATGCATGTACCTCCAAGAACCTCATTCCTTTCCATGGGGGAGCCCTGGAGCTGGGATGGCTCTTCAGCATTTCCCTGCCTTGAAGTGAGGGGTTTGGATATAGATACCTGGGCTGTATGGGAGAAGCAAGCCTTTGGGCAAGGCAGCTCTCTTTTGCTAAGGGCAGTTTCAGAGAGGAATTCCAATTAAATCTGTCATCCATCAACACCCAGCAGTTGGGAAATGCTTGCCTAAGCCCAAAAAGAGCAGCACATCACAGTGTCATCACAGTGTTTTGTGTACGGGCAACAACCCAGTAAAAAGTACAAAGGCAGAGATGATCCCACTAATAATCACAACTGGAAATATAAAACGTGTTCATATAAACAGAACTTAGTGAGAATCTTAAAGAGTTACTTTAAAAAACAACAAACCTTTATTAAGAAACATTGATATCTTGATAAATGAAAGCACTTAAAATTATTTCTGAATGAGAAGACTTAATAGTAAAAGTGACAAGTCTTCTCAAATTAACAGAATAGACTATCCCACAAAAAAACTCAGGTATATGTGTGTGTGTGTGTATATATATAATATATATATGACTTTTTATAAGATAAATATGATACTTAAAAATTAGTAAGGAAAGGAAGGATTATTTAATAGTTTTGGAATAAACAGCTAGCCATTTGGAGTAAAAATTAGATTTTCTACTTTACACTATTTACCAAATTATGTACCATATGAATTCAATATTTAAATAGATAAAATTACTAGGAGACCACATGAATGTTTTCTAAAAAAAAATCATCTTTTGGTAGGGAAGGCATCTAAAGCATGAAACCAAAGGCAGATCATGTATAGGAAAATAATAATAAATTAAATTTACTAAATAAGGACTATTTCTTCACAAAAAAATAATAAAAATGTAAGAGCAGGTGAAAAACTAGGAATGAAAGATTTATAAGGATAGGTCTGCTGCTATCCTTGAGTAATAAAGAGCTTGTATGATGTTCTTTATTAACCTTAACAAGAAAACGTATAAAGGACATGCACAAACAATCCACAAAAGCAGAAAAATAAACTCAGTACATACGTAGAAAATATTGTTACCTGCTAATAATTAAGTACATATAATTGAAAATAGCAAATAATATCACTTTCACTTATCACCTATCAAACTGGACAAAGTTTGCTTAAAAATTTTACTATTTACTGTGGTCCCGGAGCTGGGAAGCATACCTGCTTATATAAACCAGTAGCTTTACAGAGAGTACAGAGCCCGCATGGATAATGATTTTGCGATCTACTTCCCAAATCTCCATTCATATCCTCTAACCAAGATGTTCTGTTTCTAGGAATGAATCATAAGGAAACAATCATAGCACAGATTACACAAATATTTTCCTATAATGATATTCATTTTACAACTGTTTGTAATACCAAATATTGGAAACCACCTAAGTCTCATAACAGGCATCTGTTGAATCAATAATGGCTTATCTATATCACAAAGTATTAGATAGCCTTTTAAAATGATGCTATAGAACCCTATAGTATGGTGACACATAAAAAGGTGCACGGTAGAATGTTAAGTGAATTTAGCAGACAGTAAGATGAAACACACAATCTCATTTTTTGCTAATACATAGGAGGGGGAGAAAGCCCTGGAATTATATACTCAAAAATATAAATGATAATTATTCCTAGTTGCCTAGGTTTTATGCATTCAAACTTTTTCTTTGTGGGGTTTTATGAATTCAGACTTTTTCTTTTGGATTTTTGTGTTTTCTGTCATGTTCTGTCAATTGAATTGCAGTGAGTACACTAAAAGTAAATGAAAATGTTCTAAGTCAGTGTTGATTCTACCCTGATACTATTCTGATGATTTTAAAGAGGGGTGGATCTAATTGAGAAAGAAAAAGAAAAGAAACTGTAGAACTACAGAAGTTGCTTCCACAGGTCCCTCTCTCATGAACTTGCATTTTTTAAAAGATCTACAAAAATTTAAAAGAATAAACTCTAAAATAGGGATGCTTTAAGAATAAAACTCTAAAACTCTAAAAGAGAATGACTAACATAAAAACAGAAAGGAAAAAAGAAAGAATTTTTTTTAAAAACCAAGAAAACTAAAGCCTAAAGTATGAGTTAAAGGCTTTCAAAAATGCTTAGTATAGGAAAAAGGATTTAAAACCAAGCATGAAATAGGAAGAAAAGAGCCCCTTTTGGCTGGGGTCTTGGCAGCACTATGGTACTTTTTGATGAATGAATGTACAGTGCAAACTCCATCAGTCCTATTTTACATTCATCTTTTCTGCCAAAAGGAATGAGACTGGGGCTGTAAAGGGAAGAACAAACATCGGTAGGAAGGAACTGTGGCCCAACTGAATGAACAGATCCGAGGACCTCCCTGCTCTGGATGAATTCTAATTTCCTGGCTGGAGCAGGCACATTTCTGTGTTCTCGCACACGAAAGGGCAAGTCAGTGCCAGTCTTGATGGACCGACTGTGGAGGGGATGAGAGAGGGGTTGGCAGGTGGGATCTGGGCCAGCACAGCTCCTTGTTTCAAAAAAAAAAGTGAAGTGAGGCCCCCCAACTTCAGTCTGGTGAGCTTGAAGAGTCTCAAACAAATTATTTAAAGGAAGATTCCAAGGAAATCCAGAATAGGAAGCAAATACTCTATAATAAAGAAAGGTGAACAAATGAGAGATGTCTATGTCGATGCCGTGTGGGTGTTGAGGTACGAGAACAGGTTAAGAAAGGAGGTGGCCAGATGCACACATCTGGGGGGGGGGGAGTGTGTGTGCTAGGAGATGGTATGTAAGCAGAATGGAATAAAAAAGGAGTTCTTTAGTTCTTTCCGTAATCATTTTTTGGAAAAATGCAGGGAAAGAGGCAAGGCTCTGGACAATTCTGACATTTCAATCAAAGATGCAGAAAGTGGTGATTCAACGCAGGCATCTGAGCTTTGGAAATGAGCTGAAATCTGGAAGCGCTCCCATGATCGAGGGCCTCACTGCTCTGCTGGATTCTGTGTTAAGCTCGATGATCATCTAACCTGTTTCTTGGCAGTTATTTTCAAAGGCTAATAGGAGGAAGATGTTATAATAACAAACACAATAAAAGAAGATATAGTGACTTTTTAAAGAAAGGAAAGATGAAAGCTGTTATAAACGCTTTGTTTTAACTTTCCTTTCTCCCTCCCTTTCTTCTTCCTTTTCTTGAGGCTCAAATATGTATTAAGCTACTGCTCTACATAGTCTCATGGCAAACACTGGGTCTAGTCACTCATTTGACAAACATTTAAAGTGCTTACTAGGTACTAAGGATTCAGCAGTGACAAAAATAAGGCAAAGTCCCTGTTCTCATGTCACTTAAAGTTTAACGTGGTGGTGAGTGGAGGAGAGACAGAGACTATGGTAAGCAAATGAGCATATAACCCATGAAGCTGTGACCTGTTGTATGAAGGAAAATGAATCAAAGCAGGAAGTGGAGAATGGAGGTGAGCAAGGTGAGATGGTGCGGGGGGGGGGGGTGTCTCTCTGGAAACGTGATTTCTGAGCAAAGAACTGTGCAAAGTGAGACCTGAGCTATGTGAGATTGGGGGCAGTGACTTCTAAAATTGATACCTGAATGATGAATAGGAGTTCACCAGTTATACAGATGAGACGGGAGAGGAAGAATCTTGCAGATGGGGGAAACTGTGGCAAGTCCCAAAGTAGGAAAGAGCATATAGGTCTCTAAGTGACCAAAGAAAATTTTGTGTGAAATGTGGTGTGAGGGCAGCCAGCAATGAGCGTGAAGATAAGGAAGGAAAAACTGACAGTTGGCCTTGTCAGTCCGTGCAGGCCCTTCCTTTATGGCAGTGGGGACTCATTGGTTGTATTAAGCAGAATAGCAAATGATCAAGCTGTTATTTTAGAGAACTCCATCTGGCAATGGCAAAGACATGAGGTAGTAATTGGAGGATGGTCAAGGAGACCACTTACGAAGCTGATGTGGTGATTCCAGGCAGAGGTATTGGTGGCCCCAACGGGGCTAGACATGGGGAGCACTGAGAGTAGAGGTGAGTCAAGAGATGAACTGGGGATAGAGTGAGGGAGGGGAAAACTCGGAATGATGCCCCAACCAAGGATGGTGGGTGGTGGTCCATTCACCAAAGAGGAGAGGCAGACTTTAAGGTGACAGGAGGAGTTTGAGTGAGTTCAAAGTACCTTTGGGCCAGCAGGTAACGATGTCAAGTAATTCATGAGTATGAAGAGCAGTCTGGAGATGTGACTGGGCCCTATCAAAACTGAAAGGCTGATGCGCTTAGAGTTTGGATCCCTATTGTTTTTAAACAAGACAACTAGATTAGATTCCATAGGTCTCTTTTAGCTTTAAAATCCTGTGGGCGAGGGTGAACTTGTTAGAAGAAAAAATTTGGAAAGATTCTCTGTACAAATGAGTCATTTTAATTTGCAAGTCACTAGACTGGAGGTTAACATCAGCTTAACTTTGCAGCAACAGAAATAAAATCAAGAGACAAAGGCCCAGAAGCATCTTGGAGATGCTCTGTACTAGAGTCACAGGCAAATGCAAGCATTTGAGGATGTGGCCAAGAGTAGAGGTCGAGAAGGGACACGGAACAGAATCTGTTGTGACACATGTGAGCATCTCTTTATTAGAACTATTGCAGTATGAAGGAGGGAGAGAACAGGAAGGAAAGAAGTAGAGAAAATGGTTGACATTCAGCATCTCGTGCCTAAATACACTCAGAAGCAATAGAAATGCAAACACTTACAGCATACGGGCAGCAACAGCCACCAAAGTTGTATAAGAGGCAGAATCGACCAAGGGTGGCAAAAACTTTAGGGAACAGGAAACAGTGGGGCAGTGCAGGGAGAGAGAGATCATTTGATGTCCTGAGTGCTTGATGTTAATGTTTCCAGAAATACTTCTGGCTTATTTGGTAGTGTTAAGTTGACTATAAATACACATCACGTTTATGGGTTTTGGTGCCTGTGAGTATCAAATGTGCTACCAGAGTTGAGAGTACTTGGAAGAGGATAAAATTCTATACACATATAAGGAATGATTACTGCTAATGCCTTCTTGGTTAGAGAAGAAAAATATTCCTTTTGATCTGGAAAAGGATCTTCCCCCTCTTAAAACCACAAAGGAATAGATTAGACAAGGAAAGGTGTGTTTTGCTCCTCACACAATCAGCAAGGAAAGAGATGCATTCATATGCCACAAGTGGGGGAAATTGGACAATTTATTCCAGATAATTTAGGACAATGATATTCAGGTTCATCTGCATGTCTTAGCTAGGTCTACAGGAGCTACTGAAATGGTCAATGCTGTTAAAAGCCTCAGTTTGAAGATTGTCTCATTCTGCAAGTGCCTTTGATAAAGTGAATGCCTTAATACTCTAGACATGAACACATGTAATTTGAAGGGAAATGACACTGGAAGGATTTTAGGAAGGTGACATCCTCCTTTAAGGTTTTCTCAGTTGATATTGAGTCTGATCAATCAATGACACTGGGGATGGAGGGCAGAGAGAGGGAGAGAGAGAGAGGTTCGCTATATTGACTGCAGGGCACATACATAAGCATACTCACATATGTGTTTTGTGTTAGTGAATACAGTTAACAAGACTTTTCTCCTTAACTGAGCATAAGTTTCTGGAGGCTGCTCTAAAAAGCCTGGGGGACTAGCAATTTGGGTTCTTCCTTATCATCATCTCTCACTCCTAAGCAGAGTTCTTAGCTGACACGTGGCATTATTTATGAAGAACAGAAAGTCTACTCCCTTTTTCCAGGTTTTCCCATATTGGTGTCTTTTAGCTTCTCCTTGATGTCACAGTATTTGATATCTTTTTGCCTGTATAGTATATATTTGTGACAATAGTGATGCCAACATGTTACCTTAAGAACTTTTTTTGCAAATCGCCACTTCTAGATAACGTGTGCTGCCCTTCTCACCCTACTGCTATGCGCTGGGATGAGAACATCCTCTCTCTCTTCTTTCCTTTTCATGCTTTTATTTTCTATCCTCTTTCCTTCTTTTTCTTCTCCATGCATTATTAGATGGTCAAGACAGATTTCTCTCCCCAACCCTGGGCTGCCTGGTCAAATGTCTGTGCTGTAAGAATTTCCCTGGAGGGGATTGTTGCCTCCCTCCGGGGTGGCTGAGGAGCATTCTACATATGGCAGGCACATGGCTGCACGCTCTGCCTTTGCATGGGATTGGATGTTGATTGACACAACACCCATAGCAACTTTATCTTATAGTCCCAGAGCTCAACTCAGCCGTCCTCCTTAGCACGTGGCACGGGCTGGGCCAAAGGCCTGGAAAACTGGAAGCATCTGGGTGAGTTTTGATATTTAATTTTGCTCTGATCCATTTGGGAGGCAGGGAGGGAAGACTGTGAGTGGTACTGAGCCTCTGGAGTGTAAATGACGCTCTGAAAGCATGCCCTTCTTCCTCTGCTACTCCCTCATCTCCTAGAAAAAGAGGGCCACAGAGAAAACGCCGAAGCTTTCAAGTCTAACTGGTGCATTTGGGGAATGGAAGGAGGGGAGAACTCTTTTGAACTAGTAGAAAGACCCCCAACATAGAAGTAAGGAAAAACCCTTTAAATTATCTGAATTTATTAAGGACACATTAAAATAAATAGGGCTACCTAGCTTTTCCCCTTCCCAACAAGATTTTTCATGTAGCCACACAAACATAATCACCGTGTCCGGAAGTCTTGGAGACCCCACAAACACCTGATAGATTCCAACAGAGGTTTTGAGGGATGTGCTAATGGGAGTTGAACCTCACAGAAAAGGTGGCAAAAAATTCCTGTATAGTCTCATGTGTTACAACCTTCTCCCCATATCCAAACTTCATTGTGTCTAAAGTTCCATCTAGGGTAATATATGCCATTATTTTATGTTTCATTAAGAAAGAAAACTTTAGGCTATGATGAAGGAGGGAAAGGGAGAGGGAGGGATGGGGAGGGGGTAGGAGGGATAGTAGGGGATAGTAGGAGGACCACTATCCCCTACTCCAAAGTTGGAGCACATTGCAAGTACAAGTTGGTTCTATCATGTGTAGAACACAAATGTCATTGCAAGTACAAGTTGGTTCTATCATGTGTAGAACACAAATGTCCTAATGCTATAATTGGGTAAATGGGATGAAAGCTATACTGATTAGTATGATGTATGCACTCCAATTTGTACAAATAATCATCACACTAAAATGGGCATGAATGTATTTATGATCTATGTACAAAAGACTTAATAAAAAACTAAAATTATAATAAAAAATTAATTAATTTAAAAAAAGAAAGAAAAAAGTAACTTGTCACAGCATGATGTCACTGACTGTAAGACATATCATGATGTTACAGATGTTACTACAGGAATAGCTTCAGAATAGGTGAAGCACAGCAATAAAAGATGCAACTCCTAGAAGAGAGAAGAGGCAGCCTACCCTTTATCCAGGTCTCTTTACTGAAATGCTAAGTGGCAAGCCCAGCACTTCCTTGGAACTCTCCTTAGTGGGCTGAGTAGAACTTTGTTGTTGTATCTCACCCAGTTGGTGGCATCTGGTGGGTGGTGGTCCCAGCCTTTCAGTTTTGATAGGGCCCAGTCACATCTCCAGGGAGAGGCTTAAACCCTTTTGTGTCTTATATGCACTTTGAAAAGGCATAATTACCCCCAAGCCTAGAGATGAGTAAAATTGTGAAATAGATGATGTATGCTTTTCAGACTTCTCCATCTTGCTGAATCTAATTCATTTTTGTGACATTGCATTTATCATTCTTCCCAATACTATGTGCCCCCTCACACCCCACGACACTTGTCCAGGCTGTACTGCAGAACCTAAAAGTTCTCCAGGCTCATTACATTTTTTCTCTTTTTTTAGATTTCATATTAATATGAGAGTATAAATGTTTAGGTTGCCTGGTTTTTAATTCTAGGGTAAAGTTCAAATTGTAGTTGAGCCCTTCACCCAGGGGGCGTTCTGAACACCCTCACATTGTGCATATTAGGTGAGATCCCACCACTTGCCCTCCCTCCTCCCCTCTCCCCTCTTGCTCTTCTCCTATACTTGTGTTTTTTCTTTCATATGGGCATGCAGTTGTTTATATATTGCTTTCATAATGGTATTGAGTACATTGGATAAACTTGTTTTTCCATTCTTGAAATACTTTACTGAGAAGAATGTGTTTCAAACTCCTTTCCGGTAAACACAGAGGGTAAAATCTTCATCTTTTCTTATAGCTCCATGATCCGCATATGCCACAGTTTGTGAATCCATTCATGCGTTGATGGGCACTTGGGTTGCTTCTACATCTTGGCAATTGTGAATTGAACTGCCATAAACAGTCTAGTACAATGTTCTTGTGGTGATATGATTTTTGTTCTTCTGAGTGGATACCTGGTAATGAGATTGTGGCATCAAAAGGACGGTCAACTTTTAGTTCTTTGTGAATTCTCCATACTTCTTTTCATAGAGGCTGTATTAGTTTGCAGTCCCACCAGCAGTATAAAAGTGTTTGCTTCTCTCCACACCCATGCCAGCATCTGCAGATTTGGAACTTTGTGATGTGGGATTATCTCACTGGAGTTAGGTGGTATCTCAGACTGGTTTTGATCAGCTTGCTACTTGTTTATGTCCCCACATTCTGACTTACCTATCCCACGTCCTATTCCCTTAGGCCCTTGCTGGACAACCAGCTACTTACTCTGAGACTGCAAGATAAGCTAATATAAGCTTAGGTCGGGCAGTGCCTGTGGCTCGAAGGAGTAAGGCGCCAGCCTCATATGCCAGAGGTGGTGGGTTCAGACCCAGCTCCGGCCAAAAACTGCAAAAAAAAAAAAAAAAGCTTAGGTCATTCCTCCCCACAAACACATTTTAGAGTTAATTGGGACCTTTTTGAGGCTCTTTAATCCTAAAAGTGATTGGTGAGGGATCACAATAATTTTTGATCTGGGGATCCATATTCTTAAAATCAGAATATGTTCATAGCAGCTTGTTCTTGAGCTTTTTACCAGGTTAGTGAAGCTAGGTCCTGGTGCAAGGTTTGGCAAATACCAAAAATTGTCCCAACACCTGAACTCATGGAACACACTATTCTTTGATCACAGCACATTTTCTTATTGGGATTAGACATCGTCTCAGAATCCTCCTTAACAGAACCCTTCCCCCAAGTAATTGATGTTGACACATGACATGAAGACTACTTTTCAGTTCTGATCTAAGTCTTAAAGGGTAAGATCATTCACCAGCTCACATGTGTTTTCTTAGTTTGGAGCACACTCAGCTCCTTTCTGCCTGGAACCTCTGAATCCATTAGGTGAGAAAGTATATGAAATCTTGTTGTCAGAAGCACCTCCATCTAAATGCACCAGGGCCTTTGTCAGGACTGTCATCTGGAGGAAGCATTTTTGGAGAATAGCTTGTGCTTATCCTATTTGGAACTCTCCTGGGCAAGGGACATGGAGAACTGGGGAAGATTCTGGCTCAAGAGATGATTAAAAGGCTTGGAGGGTGTCTGTGTGTAGCAATGTTGAAGAATAGATTAGCCGGAAAGGGAAGAGTCTGCTGGTCATCAGGTGCTAGGAGCACATTGTAGAAATGGTGTTTATGTCTTGTCATCAGCAGATGAACCACAGGCTGGAAGGGAGTGCAGGTTTGCTTAAAGGAAGAGCTCCCAGGGTAGGTCTCTCTCTCTCTCTGTCTCTCTCTGTCTCTCTCTCACACACACACACCCCAAGTGTACTTGATGATTCTGTGTGAGGGATGCCCATCTTCTGTGGCACTGGAGACCCACAAGTTTCCTGTTCTCAAGTAGCTGACAACTGGGGTAGGAGGAAATACCTTCTTAAGAGGGAACTCAGGTCCACGTAGAGCCTGTAGGTCCTGTTCCCCATGCTCTACTTACATTTGTTTATTGCATCCATTTTGCAGATGAGGACCCGAGGCTTGAAGAAGTTCTGTAAATAGTTTGGGGTCACACAACTGGTAGAGATTTATGTTTTAGTTAGAGCCAGGATTCATACCAGCCTGGGTTCAGGCTCCAGAATCCACACCATGAAACACGCACTGCCCTGTCTCTCCAGTTACTATCTCACTGGGAAGAAAGAGTTAATCCCAAAGAAGAAGAGTACCAAGGAGAGGGACCTCCATGGGTTATTTAATCCGATTTCACTGGGATGCCCACATGGCCCCTGAGAGATTCTCTGTGGTGGACCAAGTGGTTCTTTTCCTTCTAAACCCTGAGCACAGCACAGTGGCTCTTCCTGTTTGCATCCCAGTAAAAAGTACAGTCCTTCTTGATGTGAGGACTGAGAGGCTGAATGGATGATGGATGGTTGTACGTATGTATATTTACACTTGGCATCATTCTAGTTTTGGATGATAAACCAAGTGAGAGAAAAGAGCCTCTCCAGTTAAGGAGAGACACATTGTTATGTCCCATGGTCCCAGTCTAAGAGCAGTGATGCTCATCATTCAAGACTTTATCCTCCAAGGAACTTAAAGCTCATATCTTATTAAGATCTTATCTATTACTTAACTTTCTCTACAAAGACCTCCCAGACTTACGCCTTCTATGCTAAGCATCTCTTTCTTTGCAATCTCCCAACCCTTCTTCAATGAACTTCAAGTAACTTCGATATGAAATGATGTCTAATTCTAATGAATTCTAACAAAGTTTGAATTCTCTGGGGTTATACATGAACTCTCCAGGAGAGGTGATATGTATTATTTCTTTCATTCCTTGCTCTGAGTTCTGGTATAGAATAGGATTTTGAGAAATATCATTTGCATTAAATTGAGTCCAATATTTCCTCCTAATATCAAGCAAGTGAACCAATGCCAGGAGCAGAAAGGAAACTAAAACACCATGCCAGGGTTACCGTAGTAGCTACTGCTGATTTTCTTTGTTTAGAAAAATGATGAGTGGATTTTGCTGCCATGATGCTGATCACCATATAATAATTATGTGTATTAACCCATTTTGCTGCAGGGGAGGTAAAGCCATCCAACTGTTTAGTGGTAGAGCTCAGAATATAAGCTGGGCCACCAGGCCTTAGCCCAGTGCTTGTTTCTCTGTAATTCTATTAGAGTCTACTCCAAGAAGTCCTGGTGAGTTGCAAAGCTTATAGATCACCAGTAAATTAGAGTCTTCAGGGAAGTCTGTCCAGACTAGTGGATCTGATAATCTGGTCTCTGGGCCACATGTCATCGGAAGCAGCTGGTTCTTAAAATGCAGATTCCTGGCTCCTCCTCAGAACTACTAATCTGAATACTTGTGAACCAGCCCAGCACTCTGCATGTTCTGCACATCTCCACCTGACATACCTATAAATTTAATGGTCAAAGATTTCCCTGCAGTAGAAACGGTTTATTGAATACAGTTTTTACTTAACAAGAGGTCTTGGGAAATGACTTAGTTGCATTCCCTTCAGTTTCTTTCTTAAAAGGCTGTTCTTTTTTGTTGTTATTTTTCATCTTTCTGGACATTTAAGATGGCATTTAAAAGTAATAAAAGAAGAAAATAGCATACTTTTAAAAACACTGGCTTTCCTGAGCTTGCAGTTTGGTCTGAGTCATATATATATATATATATATATATATATATATATATATATATATGTAAAAATTATTATTATTTTTGCAGTTTTTGGCTGGGGCTGGGTTTGAACCCTCCACCTCTGGCATATGGGGCCAGTGCCCTACTCCTTTGAGCCACAGGTGCTGCCCTGTAAAAATTATTTTCATGTACATGTAAATATAAATTATTTTCAATTTTCATGTAATTTTAGAAAACAAGACTTAGAAGAAGCTTTCTATGTGACCTACCATCCTTTCACGTGATATTTTAATGCCCTTCTTTCCCACAGCCCCTTTTTCGCACTCAGGTTTTCTCATATGGCTATTAGTGGAAATCCTGAGTTGGGCTCTACTCTGTGCAATATTGACAGAGAGGCAGAATTTCCGAGTGGCCAGAGGCCTGGGACCCAGACAGTCAGAGTCCCTGCACTGGGCTCTTCTTAGCTTTCCTGCTGTGACTCCCTGGGCCATGACTTCTGCCTTTTCTTTATTTTCCATTCTGTCTGGCTGCTGGTTGCATGAAGAGCTTACGACATCTCTCCAGGTCTGGGTTTTGCCATCTGTAGAACAGTTGGATTTACTTATCAGAGCATCATCCACAATCCTGTACCGTTACTTTTTTTGAAAAGAGTATACTTATAATGTGTCAATAAATAGATATTTTCTCGGATAAAGAGGTTGAAATCTCTCCCAGGAAGGCACTAAATGTGCCTGGCCTATTGCCCTATTGCAGCTTAATTTTTGTCTTAGAGAGTATTTTCAAATAGGACTGCAATTTCAAAAACTGAGGCTCTTTTGGCTAAATGTAGGTACTGGGAATCTGAATATAATTTTATAGATCATCTAGTGCAGTGGGCACACTAAAGGCCAAAAAGATAAGAAGGATTTTACAAAGTCAAACAGCTAATCAGTGGCAGAGCTCTGTGAATCAAGTCTTCAGACTCCTGTCCAGTGCTCATTCCAGAGTAGCACCAGAACGGGGCCCATCTCTTCCATGCCAGAGCTCTGTAGCTTGCCCATTAGCATGGCTGAGGAGGGGATTCCCAGGCATCCAAGATTCAGGCTGAGAAGTTCACATGCTGTCTTTGTTGGGGTTTTTTATTGTTTTTCAGATCAATATAAGAGCACAAATGATTAGGTTACATTGTTTGTTGTTTCTTAAGTAAAGTTCAAGTTGTAGTGAGCCCTTCACCTAGTGGGTATGCTGTATACCCTTCATTGTGCACCTTAGGTGAGAATTTATCAATCATTCTCCCTTCTCTTTTTTTTTTCTCTTTTCCCCTTTCCCCCCTCCCCTCTACCCTGATTTGAATTTAATTGTGTTTTTCCATTTTTTAAGGACAGATGGAAACATTTTTTAAAGCGAAAATCGGCCGTTATACAAATCATACTAGCCCAATGTTTTTGCAATTTTATTTGTGCTGAAAAATTAAAACATAAAGGGAGTTTGTTTTTTGTTTATTCATACTGCTGTGTGCTACTCCAAAGGGAAAGAGACTGTTAGCCCTTTGAGTATCCTCTGTGCAGTGATGGTATAGCTACTTACCCTGTGTTGTGTTGTCCTCTTCTTTAAATCGACCCAGGAATGGACTAGCAAATTGTGGTACATGTATATGTACCACAAATTGTGGTACCATGGAATATTATGCAGCCTTAAAGAAAGATGGAGACTTTACCTCTTTCATGTTTACATGGATGGAGCTGGAACATTATCTCAAAATTCTTAACTGAACCATAACTTTGAATTCCCTTTTGTCATGTAGCAAGTTCACCAGTTCTGGAGATTAGAGCATGGACATGTTAGGGGGCTATTATTCTATCTAGCACTAATATATTCACTGCCTTTTAATTAACAGGTATTTTGAAACAAATACAAACATTCCTTTATAAAACAAAATAAAAACAAATATTTTATCATTCCTTTTTTCTTTATTAGAGGATTCTATTGGCTTATTGGAACATAGGACAAGTGCTGATAATTATTTTCCTGGCAGCTTCAGTGGTTATGTTCTCACTGAGTAACCCCAGGTGGCTGTTAAGTGCCTTTATAAAAGGCAACATGTTTTGCTATGTTCCATGGCCTCAGAACTAATTGTTTTGTCTGATAAAACTAATTCTTCTGGTTAAACATGTGCTCTGGAGGTACCAATCGTGTCACAGATTACTTGGCAGCATCTGAAGACATTTTTGATTGTGACAACTGGATGAAAGTGCTACTGGTGTCTAGTGAGTGGAGGCCATGGATACTGCTGAACATCCTCCTATGAACAGGACACCCTCTGCAACAAAGAATTATTTACCCCCAAATGTTAATAGCACTATGTTTTGGAGAACCTGTCATAGAAAACTTTAAGAACTACTGTGCTGTTGCTTGGACCTTTGCTTTTAAAGTGTGGTGCATGGATCAGCAGCTTTGGCATCATGGGAGTCATCAGTTTCTTTGAAAATTCCCCAAGTGATCTCAACATGCAGCCAAGGCTGAAAATCACTGCCTTAGCTCTTCTCCCATTATCCTCCCTTCCTTACAAGTTGTTATGGTGATGAGTTTATAAGGTGTAACTGGAGACATGAAATTTCAAAAAAAACCCCCCAAACTACACAAGCTAACATCATATATTGGAGCTCTAATTAACATAAAGCCACTTTTTTTCTTGAGCATTGCAATATGTTTCCTCAATGGGCTGAATTTTAAACACATAGAAATGTGATAATGGTCAGGTTTCTCCAACAATCCATTAAATATATTGGCAGGAAAAACTCACAAAGGAGGGTAAACCCACTCAGCTAGTATCATGTTTGCAGCCCACAAGAGCAATGATAGAATATACTATTTTCTTTCTCTCCCTGGCTTTGTCACTTGCCTCATCCAATCTGCTGACTTCAGAACCCAAAAAGTTTCTTTGGTATGGGCTTTTGCAGCTAAATTACAGTGGGAGGTATGATGAATACGAAAGGCGTAAGAAAGGTGAATTAGAAAAGTGGCAGATGGAAACTGTGTAGTGTTTTTATTTATGCTTTCTGTTCTTCTGCACAGTGCACTTTTCATTTAGCCAGTCAGGTTCATCCATTTACTAGATTTTTTCCTGTCACTAAATAAGCATGAGTTGTATTGAATTTCTCAGAATTCTTTTGCAGAATACGAAGCATTTTATTTCCCCAGGAATTCTCACTAATTTAAGTTTGCAATTATTACACATAGTTTATTCAGTTGAGGCTATAGTTATCTGCATAGCACTATAAATGTTCTGTGGTAATGAAGGGTAATAGAGAGCCAACTAGGCAGCACCGTTTAATGCTGCTCATACATTATTGTATTTGGTTTTCTTGATTTTCACGGGGATTCTCTGAGATGGCTACTAGTTGCCAGACCATTTTACAGATGAACAAAATGAGAGTTGGAGAGGTTAAGTGTTAGTAATCTGTCCAAGTTTGCATAGCTAGTAAGAAGTTGAGGCAGCTTCAAACACACTTAATCACCTTAATTGTATATTTCAAGTCTGTATTTATGGACTAGTGTCAGCTAGTGCTAGAGATTTCTAGATTTGGTTATGTTAGGCAACTCTATATTTTGCAGGGGATGATTCCATACATCTCAAATGACCTTGATTTGGAGACTTTTTTTCTTCGAAGCTGTGTCCCAGCTCTCATTCCCCTAAAATGGGTAATTTCCCTGCTTTTTCAACTCTGAGAGAAAGGTCTAGTCTCTAAATACACTTAGTTTTTCCTGTTGATGATAATGTTATGGAAATAGACTTTTTCTAGGCATCTTTGCAATTCCACTGATCTCTTATTTAGCTCTCTTGAAGGTGCCTTTAGAGTGTCGTTCACATGGTTTTTGAGTAAAACCCAAAGCATTGACTAGAATACAAAATCTAACCCAAGGTACTTTATAGTAATTTTTAAATGTCTTTTTAAAAATTTTATTGACTATAGACAAATTATAATTATATGTATTAATATTTATGGGGTACAAAATGCTACTATTTATATAATAAATACATTGTATACAACGTGGAAAGATTTGATAAAATTAATTAACGTATTTGTCATTTCAAATGCTTGTTTAAAACTTTAAAAAGCACTTCCCTATTTTCATAGCTCTTATCGACTAACTTGATAATAATAAATCAACATAGTTTTAAAACATAATTTTCAAAAAAGATAAAAAAGATATAAAATGAACATGTGTCAAAAATTTTATTTACATCACTAATTAATGAGAAAACTGGAAAAGATGTTACAACTGGCTTTTTAAAAGCCGTCAAAGAAACACAATTTTATGTGCTGTAAAGGAATATTGAAATGCATTGACCACAACATACCTATTTATAGGGCAATGAGCAATTGAATTTTACCAGACATAACTAATATGCATTTCTGAAGACAAGCATTATTTGCACTGTTATAGCTTTCTAGATGCTCACTTTATCATTAAGAATTTGTAAAATTGCTTATTCAAAGAAAAAGGTGCACATTTGGAATCAGATATTCCTCAAGGCCTCCAAATCTCCTCAAAAGGATAGCCAATGATTTTTATTGCTCATTAGAGTCTCAAGTGTTTCCCTAAAGTTGTTATCACGTGGATGCATTTATGGGCATATCTCTTCTATGGAATACATTTTATTCTTTCAATTCTCCAATAAATACTTAACTTAGAGTCTGTTATCTACTTGGAACAGTTTAGTGGGTATTATAAACAGACTAGTAAATTGTGCGTATGTATGGGTATGTGTCTTTCTGTCTGGAATCTATTTTAATTAGAGTATTAGTGCTAACCTTGTGTTTTTAATAATGAACCGTTAACATGGATCTTATGGCTGAGAATAGTAGAAATTGTTGTGGTGAGAAAATATTGTGCATAATATGATTTATCAGGATGACTCTTGTGTTTAGAAATATGTATTTTTAACTTTTATAATTAAAAATACATTAAATTATCCAGATTCCTAAAATTATTGAGATAATTTGATTCTTTCAAACATTTTCTAAGGAAATTTTAAAGAGATATAAATGTGAAAAGCAATACATGTTCTTTTTCTTTTGCAAACTGAAGAAGCATATAGCAATATTGAAGAGAACCAAAATCAGTATAATTATTTATAATAGCAAGATCATACAATCTGCTGTGCTTTAGTTTTTTTCTAGTCACTTTCATAATAAGGATTGTGATCTTTATATAGCATTGTATTCTGTATTCTACTTTTATCTCTTTTCATTTTATTGTGACTGTTTTTCCAAGTGATTAATTTAAAAAATATTTGTGAATGCTAAATAATATTCCATCTTATAGATATTTTCTACAATTTCTTTTAATAATCCTCTCTATTAGTAAGTTGAACATTTAATAATGCTTTATTAAATATCTCTTTACATATATCCCTGTCTGGATTGGTGAATAAAGTGGTATATTAATTAGCAGTTGTTTGCATAACAAATTACTACAAATTTAGCAGTTTAAAACTACACAATATA
Source organism: Loris lydekkerianus (assembly GCA_963574355.1). Lineage (NCBI taxonomy): Eukaryota > Metazoa > Chordata > Mammalia > Primates > Lorisidae > Loris > Loris lydekkerianus. The sequence goes on along the minus strand of CAUYPK010163128.1, from coordinate 19,173 downwards.
CTATTGCATAGTCTATGTGGTTCAGGAGTTAGGGCACAGTTTGGCTGAGTCCTAAGCCCAGGATCTCACAAGGCTGAAATCGAGGTGTCATCTGGGACTCAAATCTCATCTGAAACTCTAGATCCTCTTCCAAGCTTACGTGATTATAGGAAGAATTCAGTTTCTAGTGGTTTTAGGATGGAGGCCCTCAGCTTCTAAAGGTGTTTGCCATTCCCTGCTATGTGGCTATCTCTGAAACATGGCAGTTTCTACTTGAAGGGAAACAGCAGATTGTGTCTGCTGCTTCATAATTTTCTGTCTTCGATCTCTAAAGACCCTCTTTGAAAGGACCACCTGATTAGGCGGGGCCCATTCAAGGATAATCTGCTTTTTAATTAACTTTAAAGCACTTACTTTGGACCTTAATTACACCTACAAAATCCCTTTACTTTTGTGATATAATGTAACCTAATAGTGGGTGTGATAGTCATCATCTTTATAGGCCGCACCATACTGAAAGAAATGAGATTCTATAGGATGTGGATACAGGGGGTGAGAATGTGGGGGACCATCTCAGATCTTTTACTACCATAGATGGATTCCTAGAATCAGGATGGTTGATTCATGGTGGTCAAATATTTTGAATGTTTTATATTGAGAAATTACTTTTCCATAAAATTCTACCAACATTCACTCCCAGCATCAGTTTATGAACATGCTTGTCTTACTGTATCCACATTTACAAAATAAATAATCATTTAAATAACTTTTGTTATTCCTTTTCCCCTTTTATTATATATATGAAGATTTTGTGATAGTATGATACTTTTAAATTTTATAATGTATTCTAATATTTTTATGCAAGTCCTACCGATTTAATTCCTCTTTTTTCCCCTCTAAATTTCTCTCTTGTTTATTCTTCCATTTGAATTTTAGATGTGATTTATCAAGAAACACAATAAAAATCACATTTGGATTTTTGCATAATATCAATTTGAAAAAATTTGACTTATTTTTGCCAAAATTGATAAAGACATCAATATTTTTTTTTAAGGAATCCCTTCCCTCTTGTTTTCAAATACATGTTTTTCATTTCCCTTTAAGCCTTCATAAGGAAACGCCACAAAGTCTAGGCTGCTACTAACAGGCACTTTATCAGGTTTTCACTAACCCTGTCCTCGAAGTCCTTCCAGATTTGCTCACTGCCAGTTTTCAAAGCCATGCTCACATTCTCATTCATTTGCTGAGAGTACCCAATTTACAGCTACCAAAATCTGTATTAATTATCTATTGCTATGTAACGAATTACCCCCAAAGTTAGCAAATAAAAACCTTCTGGCACAAGGTTTCTCGTAGGGCTTTAGTTGACACATTGGCCAGGGTTGCAGTCATTTGAAGGGTTGACTGGAGCTGGAGTTTCTGCTTCAAAGGTGGTGGCTATTGGCAGGATGCTTAAATTTCTTGGGCCTCTTCACAGAGCTGCCTGAGTGAGTGAAGTCTTTCTTAACTCTCTGAATGGAGTTGGTCCTTCCCTAATAATTCTGGATTAAATATCTCTAGGTAAGAGTGAGATTTTGTTTTGAAGACATTTCTCCCAACCAAATGGATGAGCAGCCTTATTACTTTCAGGGCTATTTTTGCCAAATTTGATAAAGATGTCAATATTTTAATCCTGGAGCACATTATTTGTCAGAATTTGTAATGGAATAAAAGTTTTCTAAGTTTTTATACTCATAACCTACCAATAATGAAAATTTTACATTTCCCTTTTCCTGCTATTTGTATTTATAGCAATTATTCTTTCTTTCAGGTTCCTTTTACAGCCTAAGAATTCCAAATCAAAGGTCAATGACAAAAGTAGCATTATTATTGTTATCATAATTGTAGTTTTATAAAATTTATTATATCTCATGTTAGTTTAGTACTTTGTCAGTTTTTTAAAAAAAGTTTTCTATATTTTAAAAACCATAACCATGATTCTTTTTTCCTTAGAACAAACTCTATTCCTTAAAAGTTTGAAAGTACTCACCTGTGTTATTTTTAAATGCCTTTTGGCTTATTCATAATTTTATTTTGTTTAATGAATTTTTGTAATTTATATTCCCTGAATTAATCCATTTTTAAACATTTACAAATTTAGTAAAATCCAAAGTATTCTTAATAGTTTTTGTCATTGTATATTTTATAACCTTTTTCTCACTTCTTTTGTTTATATGATTGCTCTTGTTTTCTTAGTTGATTGGGTAGAAGTTTGGTCCACTCTTTGTAACACAGTGCTGGTTATTACATTCCCTCTATAGATACTTTAGTTTTCCCTTTTGTGAAAGCGTATGGTCAGGACTTCTTGAGAATCCAGCAAATCCTCTCTTTTACAGATTCCTATGCAGTTTTGAGCCACAGTTGGTGCCACCCAGTAGGTGTGCCAATTATTCTTTAGTTACTATTCTTACTGCTTCAGTCTATTGGTTTGTAGGACGTTCCACAGCATTTTATGCCAGGTTGTTTTACAGTAAACTCCACAGTGTTTAATTCTCAGAAATAAGGAAGACACATTCTTGATGAGGTTTTTGGCTACGGAGTATTTTATTCTTCATCACCTTGTAGTGGCATCTGTCAAGAACCATGTGATTGCAGATTTTATTGACACATTCATTTATTAGTAAGATCATGAATTAGCTTTTGGAGACCAGTGTAGAAGATTGGTTATAAGATTTAGAACCTTAAGATTTTCTTCCAGCCAAGTGCTACAAGAATGGCTGGTCTTCTGATTAACTCTGTTAAAAAAGAAAACAAGCAAAAGACAACACAGAACTTGGGGCCAATTTTTAAAAAATTAACTTAGTGGCTTGGCTCCTGTAGCTCAGTAGCTAGGGCGCCAGCCACATACACCAGAGCTGGTGGTTTCAAACCTGGTCCAAACAACAGTGACAAATACAACCAAAAAATAGCCGGGCGTTGTGGTGGTCGCCTGTAGTCCCAGCTACTTGGGAGACTGAGGCAAGAGAATCACTTAAGCCCAAGAGTTGGAGGTTGCTGTGAGCTGTGATGCCACAGCACTCTACCCAGGGTGATATAGTGAGACTCTGTCTCAAAAAAAAAAAAAATAAATAATAATAACTTAGTGACTTCAAAGTTGTTTTACATGATCTAAATGTATACCCCTCTCTATTTCCCAACATTCATTGGATTTAGCTTTATTTTCATTGTCAACTGTTTGTCTTTATTTTCATTAGTGATTTCCAAATGCACCATGTTTTCTTTTTGTTCTATTTTACCTATAATCTCTGCTTATCATTTTTTAAATCCTTCCTGCCCTGGTCATTAACAAATCCCTTCTTTTGCTTCCAAAGTCAGCCCAAATGTCATCTTCATCTGGGAATATTTTCATGACCCACTAGGCATTTTGCATTGGACATTTTCCACAGATCCTTTAGAATTCGTCCCTTATAACACATCCTTTTGCTAAAATTGTTGATTTTCATGCCTCTCTCCATGTGATCCTTGGCCATAGTGACCATTTTATAATCATTTTGTATCTTAGTACTTAGAGTAGCATCTGAAACATAGTAGGCACTTGAAAATTTAAAAAAAAATGTATAAATAAGTTTAAAACTGATATTTGATTTTCCTCAGGATAATAGTAGTCAAATTTTATGATGTAAGAAACAAATTTCTTTGTGACTAATTTTAAATATAATCCCTTTAGTAACTTGAGAATGCAGAGTCTCTTAAGAGCCTCTGTTTACCCTCTTCATAAGGAATCTGTCTCACAACTTTAACGTGCATTGCTTTATGTAAATTCAATAAGAAAAATACTTTGTGTGTCACACATAAATGGATACTTAATTTCTTTATTAGAGTGAAAAATGGTTGCTTTAATCTTAAATATAGTAATATCAAAACTTTTAAGTATTAAATCAAATATAGTGAAACATTTTTTAGCACAGTTGATTACTACATATCAGCCAGGAATGGAAGGGAGGCATAGGAAAAGAGCTAACATTTAAAATTGTATGCAATTAAATTAATTCTTAAATACTCTAATAGTCACCATAAAGACACTTATTTTATTTAAGGCTTACAAAACTTTGAAGTAGGTATTTTTTATATCAATATGTTGGATACAATAGGTAAAATATGAAATAAATATGGCATTATATATATATATATATATCATGCTTTGCAGATGAGAAAACTGAAACTTATAAAGATGAAGTAACTGCTTAAACTAACATATATTAATACTCAATATAGTTCCTTTTCTTTTTAAAACTCATTCTCTCTGCTTTGTAAGTGGAATAAAACAAATGGGTGGAGTTTCCCTCCATTTCGCTTCCAAAGTTACCATTGTATTCACCCATTTGTACTTTCTTTTCTGCCTATAAAAGGATGTGTCCCAAATTTTCCATACTAATATCTCTTTCTTCCTAGATTCACCTCCTTCCTCTGGCTCTGTTTCTTCTTTGCCTCAGTCTACCAATATGTTCTGGGTCTCCCCACTCTTAAATATAGCTATCCCTCAATTGCAGATACCACATTCTACCATTCAAAAAAAAAAAAAAAAAAAAAAAGCAAATGAAGTTTATTTTCCACCTTAGATTGTCTGACCGTGCCCCCATTTGTGTAATAAAAAGACCAACCATTATTACCAACATTCTAACTCTGATGCCAGTTGTGTCTTTTATACATATAATATGTTAATATGTAAATACTCCCAATTGTGGTTCTCAACCTTACTAATGCCGTGAACCTTTAATATAGTCCAAAGGGGTTGTGACCCACAAGTTGAGAACCGCTGCTCTATGGTCTGCTTTTCTTACTCTTAATTTACTTTGCCTGTCACATAAATGTCTGTAGGACCCAGAATTGAAAATATGAGCCACCTTTTCTTCTTTATCTGTAATTCTTTCCTGTTTTTCCTAATTCATGTCTTTAAATTCACTTACAAATACAATGTTGTTGTCTTACATCTCTCTACTGAACTGGCTAATATTTTTAATTGACTACACAACAATTTTAACAGGAGATTTTACAGGCAAACACAATTTCCCAAATACAATTTTGTATAGCCTCCTACCCTCATTGCCCAAAATAACTTCTGTATTTTCATGTATTGATAAACAGTATCATAATTTCTCAAACTATATAGCTTGGATTTACTTTTGAAGTTTCCTTTAAATGCTACTTGCTTGTTATCACTAGGTTCTTTTTATTCAGAAATCTATTCTATTCTCCCAGGATTCACTGCTACCTCCTTTAAGCTGACCTTCATTCTCTTATTTCTGTACCACTGCCTAGACTTGTTTCTTCCTTCTTCAATATGTGTTTTCTAAAACACTTTAGATTGCTCACTTAGAAGTATGTACTCATTCTTCACTGTCTATACTACAAAGACTCTTAGCGTAGTGTGAAAAGGAGGTGGGTCAGAATTTTAGATGAATCATCATCTATATTTTGGGGAAATACAGGACGTCCATAGTGTTCACGTGCAATTTAAAATTTAAAATGATTTTAAATTGTGCACAAACATTATGGACACCCTGCATATTCAATAAACATTGTTTTCATGATTTAAAAATAGGTAAATAAAGTCAAGTTACATGAATCATTCTTGGGTAATGAAGATAGCCAGAACATGAGTGAATAACATTGTAGGGAATGAAGGAAAAACTTCAACTTTTGGTGTGTGTACATTTTTATTAGACTGCATTGCATTGTAATTATAATTTGAAATCAGGTAACGGGATTCCTCTAATTTTACTCTTTTTGCTTAGGATGGATTTAGCTGTTGTCTGTCTTTCGTGGTTCCATATTTTAGCATTATTTTTCTATGTTTGTGAAGAATGCCATTGTATTTTAATGCAGATTTCATTCAATTTGTAGATTGCTTTGGGTAGTATCGACATTTTATGGCTTTATTATGTTGAGGTAAGTTCCCTGTCTACCATAAATAGATTTTATCACAAAGGGATGTTGAATTTTATTGAATGCTTTTTTAAGCATTAATTGAAGAGATCATTTTTTTTTTGTTCTTCATGCTGTTAATATGAAGTATAATATTGATTTATTTGTCTATGTTGAACTATCCTTGCATCCCTGACATGAATCTCCGTTGACCATGATGAATAATCTTTTTCATGTGTTGTTGAATTCGGTTTGCTAGTATTTTGTTGATTATTTTTGCAGCAGCTACATTGGCCTATAGGTTTCTTTTTTCATTAGATATTTGTCTTGTTTTGGTATTAGAGTGATAAAGGCCTTATAGAATGAGTTTGGAAGAATTCTCTCCTCCTCGATTTTTTTGAATAGTTTAGGGTGATTATTAATTCTTCTTTGAATGCTTGGTAGAATTCAGCACTGAGCAATTGGGTCCTTGGCTTTTTTTTTTTTTTTTTTTTTTTTTATGGGAGACACTCTATTACTGCTTCTGTCTTATTATTTCTTCAGGTTTTGGATTTCTTCCTAGTTCAGTTGGTAGGTTGTATGTGTCTAGGAATTTATCCATTTCTTTAGGTTTTCCAATTTATTGTGCATGTTTGCTCTTAGTAGTGTCTAATGATCTCTTGGATTTCTGTAGTATCAGTTGGATACTACAGTTGGAATGTCTTATTTTTCATCTCCAATTTCATTTATTTGGGTCTTCTCTCTTTTTTCTCACTCTGGCTACACGTGTATCAATTTTGTTTACCTTTTTGTAAAATCAACTTTTTGTTCTATTGATATCTTGTAGTGTTTTTTTGATTTTACTTTTACTTATTTCAGCTATGATTTTTATTATTTCTTCTACTAATTTTGAGTTTGGTTTGCTCGTTTTTTTCTAGTCCTTTAATGTGCCTCATTAGGTTGTTTATTTGAAGATTTTTACTTTTTTTGATATAGGCACTTATTGCTATAAACTTTCTTATTATTACTCCTTTTGCTATATTTCATAAGGGCACTTATTCATTTGTATTCATTTTCTTTTTTCTCTTCTGACTATGCATTTTCATATAGCCTTATTCAAGCTCACTAATTCTTTCTTCTTCTTGGTCAATTCTGCTTTTGAGAGACTCTGATACATTTCTCTAGTTATTAACTGAATTCTTATGCTATAAAATTTCTGTCTTTTATTATTATTTTAATATTTATGTTTAGTTTCTCTGATAGGCCTCTGTATTCTTTTCCTATCTTATCTTTAAGTTTCTTGATCTTCCAGACAGCTATTTTGAATTGTTTGTCTGAAAGGTACAATGATAGCTCTGATGGCCATTCCAGAAAAGGAGTTACAAAATTGCTTTGAATGGTTGATTAGGTGCTGGTGTCAGTGCATAGCTCCCAAAGGGTGTACCTTAAAGGTGACTGTAGTGATATTTAGCAATGAGGTATGCAGTACATTTTCTGTTATGAGTTTGCAAACTTAATTGTCTGACCTTGTATCTTCATCACTACAAGATAGGTCACTGGTAACTTATTTAGCTCATTTAGCTTATTTTGCTCATGTTTTTTGGGCATTCTTGATATTTGTATATGTTTGCCAATGTCTGAGTAATGAAGAATTGGGTGTTTATGTTAAACTTCATAGTCCAACCTTGTTTGAACCTGTCCTCCTTGAGAGTGCTTTCTAGGTAGTCAGAGGGAGTTGAGTATTTTCCTCTATGTTTTTGGTACTGTAGCTGTATCAACACTTGGGGACTCATGGTGGTACTGCCTTGGTAGACTTAGGTAAGATATAGGAGAATTTCCTGGCTTGCCAAAGACTCTCACTCTCTTCCCTTACTCTCTGTGTTGGGATGTTGGAGTTTGGAGAGGAGTAACGTGAGCTGAGGCCTTGATTGGTCTGAGCAATATGATATCCCTTAACACCATGATAGCTGAGGACTTTAAAATTGCTGTGGCAGAACTGAATAGATCCTCTAAATAGAAATTAAACAAAGATCCAAGGGACATAAATGTAACCCTAGAACAAATGGGCATAATAGACTTATATGGAGCACACCATCTCAAAGCTAAGGAATATACATTCTTCTTGTCAGCCCATGGAACATACTCCAAAATAGATCATATTGTAGGATACAAACGAAACCTCAACAAAATTAAAAGAATTTGAATTATACCTTGTATCTTCTCAGACTGCAAGGCAAAAAAGTTGGAACTCAACTCTAATACAAACTTTCAACCCAACACAAAGGCATGGAAATGCGACAAAAAGTTGTCTCTTCATAAAGATAAATGAAATAAATAAACCTTTGGCCAGACTAACCAGAAACAGAAAGGTTAAATCTCTAATAACCTTAATCAGAAGCAAAAATGGGGAAATCACAACAAATATCATAGAGATAATCTCTGACTACTCCAAGAAACTATGTCCAGAAAGTTGACAATTTGGAGGCAATGGACCAAAGCCTGGAATCACACTATCTCCCTAGACTTAACCAAGAAGAAACAGATGTCGTGAATAGACCAATAACAAGCACTGAAATGGAAGAAACAAACAATCTTACAACAACAACAAAAAAGGCCTGGACCATACGGTTTTATACCAGAATTCAAACCTTTGAATTCAAACTTTCAAAGATGACCTTGTACCTGTACTTCTGAAACTGTTCTATAATATTGATATGGAAGGAAACTTCCCTAACATGTTCTATGAAGCAAACCAGGAAAGGACCTAACTAAAAAGGAGAACTAAAGACACATTTCACTAATGAATATTGATGCAAAGTACTCAACAACATCTTAGCTAATAGATTGCAGCTACACATTAAAAACATTATATATCATGATTAAGTAGCTTTCATCCAAGGGATGCAAGAGTGGTTTAACATATGCAAATCCATAAATGTAATTCACCATATGATCCTCTCAAGAGATACAGAAAAAACATTTCATAAATTCACCACTCTTTTCTAAAAGGGGCACTGAAGAATATAGGTATAGGTGACACTTTTCTAAAACTGATTGAAACTATCTATGACAAACGTACAGCTATTATCATACTGAAAGGAGTAAAACTGAAAGCTTTTATACTGAGAACTGGAACCAGAGAAGGAATTCCTCTATCACCTCTACTATTCCACATAGTGCTGGAAGTTCTAACCAATGCCGTCAGGCAAGAGAAGGATATAAAGGGCATCCAAATGGGGGCAGAGGAGGTTATACTCTCACTCTTTGCCAATGATATGATCCTATACTTAGAGAACCCCAGAGACACAACCACAAAATTCCTGGAAGTGATCAGGAAATATGATAATGTCTAAGGGTATAAAATCAGTGTCTATGAATTAGTAGCCTTTGTATATGCCAGTAACAGCCAAGTTGAGAAGCTAATCAAAGACATAATTCCCATCATGGTAGCTTCAGAGAAAATGAAATACCTAGGAATATACTTAACAAAAGTGGTGAGGAACCTCTACAAAAAGAAGTATGAAACACTAAGAAAAGAAATAGCAGAAAATATTAACAAATGGAGGAACATACCATGCTCTTGGCTGGGCAAAATTGACATTGTTAAAATGTCTACGCTACCCAAAGCAATCTATGGAGTCAATGCAATCCTTATTAAAATACCAGCATCATATTTTGAAGAACTGGAAAAAATACTTATTCATTTTGCATGTAACCAGAAAAAAAACCAGTATAGCCAAGGAATTTTTAGTAATAAAAAAGGACAGAGGCATACTCTACCAGAGTTTAGGCTGTAAGTCCACAGTGATCTAAAAAGCATGGTATTGGCACAAAAATAGAGACATAGACATATGTAACAAAATAGAAAACTAAGAGATGAAACCAGTCTCTTTTAGCCATCTGATCTTTGATAAACCAAACAAAAGTATACACTGTGAAGGGGAACTCCTATTCAATAAATGATTCTGGAAGAACTGGATAACCACATGTAAAAGACTGAAAGTGGACCCGCATCTTTTACTACTTACACAAATTGACTCAAGATGGATACAAGATTTAAATCTAAGATAGAAAATGATTAAAATTATAGAAGAAAGTATGGGAAACACTCTTAAGAATGTCAGCCTTTTATGAAGACTTCAGGGGCAATTGCAACAACAAAAATAAACAAAATGGACTTCATTATCTGAAAAGCTTCGGCACAGCTAAGGATACGACAATTAAAGCAAATAGGAAACCTTCAGAATGGGAAAGGATATTTGCATGTTACAAATCTCAGAAAGGCTTGATAACTGGGTTCTATAGAGAACTCAAATTAATCAACAAAAAAGAGCAAACAGTCCCATCTATCACTGGGCAAGAGACATGAACAGAATTTCTTTGAAGAATACAAATGAATGGCTAGCAAACATACGAAAAAAATCTCATTGTCCCTAATCATTAGAGAAATGCAAATCAAAACCACCTTGAGATATCACCTAACCCCAATGGGGTTAGCCCACATCACAAAGTCCCAAAGTTTCAGATGCTAGCGTGGATGTGGATAAAGGGGAAAACTTCTACTCTGTTAGTGGGACTGCAATCTAATACAGCCTCTTTGGAAAGAAGTATGGAGAATCCTCAAACAACTCAAATTGGACCTCCCATTTGGCCCTATAATCCCACTACCTGGTATCTATCTAGAAGAAAAGACATCATTTTATCCTAAGGACATTTGCACTAGATTTTTAATCACAGCTCAATTTACAATTGCCATGAGATGGAAACACCCTAAATACCTGTCAGCTCAGGAATGGCTTAACCAACTGTGGTATATGTATACCATGGAATACGATTCAGCCATAAAAGGTGGTGACTTTTATATTAACCTGGATAGAGTTGAAACATATTCTTCTTAGTAAAGTATCACAAGAATGGAAAAGCAAATTTTCAGTATACTCAATACTAATGTAAATCCGGTAGATGATCAAATTCACACCCACATAGGAGTAAAGCTCAAGTTAGTTTGAGTTGGGGGTGGGAATAATAGAAGAGGGAGAGGGGAAGGGGGGATTATTCCATTTAATGGGCACAAAATAGAGATGTGTGCACACCTTTGGGGGTATGGAACACAGCTACAAGGTGGTCTCTACCTAACCAACTCAAATATTGTAACCTGGTTGTTTTTACCCTCAGGCTAACCTGAAATAAACAAAAAAAAATGTGAGAACCTCTGTAGATGTTTATGTATGGTTTATATGGCTGTTTCTGGTTACCAACTTAAATTACACATTAGTACTGCAAAGCTTAGATGTCTAGGCTTGACATATTCAATCTGTCTTTCAGTTTATACAATAAATTTCCCAAAAGCAGTTTATTAAGATTATTATACATTGACCAAGGCATTAAGTCTGTGAAATGCTATGTAATTCTTTTTGTTTTTTCCAATACACATAGTTTCAAAGATTCAATTAAGGATTTTGATGTTACCAAATTAATGCTTTCCAAACCAATTCAATTTAAAGAAATAGAATTGCAAACTAGTCTGTGTGCTGTATCAAAATGAAATGATTAAGAAAGCAGTACTTTGAAGAGGAATGAAGAAATAAGATAGTTAAGCTGGACAGTCTTGCAGTATGTAGTTGGATTCTGGAGTTTCTAAGGCAGTGCTGATTAATCAACTGCACACTGAGAGAGGAACTGAATCTCACTGGTAAGCTGAAGTCTGAAAATATCAACTTGAAGACTTCCTACAACTCCAGTCAGTGTGATGGCTGGGAAATGGGATTCAGGTTTTAGGAATGCAAGACTTAGGTTTGCACTTCAATGTGGCAGTTCATCAAATCTGTCTGATGAATGAGCTCCTCGGACTAGGTTTCATTTATGTTTTTATGTGAACTCGGGGTCCTTGATTAGGAAACAGAAACATGCTATTACCATTTAAAGGTGCTGGCATTAAAATGGCTTGTTATCTATTTTACAAATTTCACTGATTTTGTGACAAAAATAATGGTGACACTACAAGTGAATAGATTTTGATTTTGTTTTGTGAATTAAGGTGTGTTAAAAAAAGATGTGTTTTAACAAACGTATTTTAATGTGAGCAAATTAATCATTTAAATATATTCTGAGATACCCGAGGCTCTGGGAAAGCAAAGAAAATGTGACTGTTAAATCACCATTTCAGTTTCTTCATCTTTAATAAAGTCATGGTGATTGAAAGCTGGGTATGATCTGTCCTCAAAGGTCTTGAAAAGAAACTTGTCTTTTTAGGGGATGACAATATGTTTGAACTGTATTCTCACTTGCCACTTTTTGAAATGCAGTCTTTCAACTCTACTATGTTAGTCTTATATGTGTACAAAAATAAAAGAAACAGAAAATAGTGTTAGCTGTTACATGCTGAGAGTGATGGGGGAAATGTAGAGATTTTGGTCAGAGTACAAACTTGGATTTATAAGATGGGCAAGTTCTGAGGATCTAATGTACAGTGTGGGAACCATAGTTGACAACACTGTATTATGTACTTGAAATTTATTGAAAGTATATCTCAAGGTTTCTCTCCACACATACAAATATGGTAACTATGTCATGTGATTAATGTGTTAACTAACTTGATTGTGATAATAATTTCACTGTATATACGTCTATCAAAGCATCACATTGTACATCTTAAACATATGCAAGTTTGTCAATTGTATCTCAGTAAAGCTGAAAAAAAGATGGTTTTCTGAGGAAGATAGTGTTTGTTTATTAAATTTCAAATGAAATGTTTCACCCTTTATAAATCCAAACAGTGACTAGGAAGTATCTCTTCTAATATTGCTCTGAGAGGGGGCAGCGCCTATGGTTCAGTGGGTAGGGTGCTGGGCCCCATATACTGAGGGTGGTGGGTTCAAACCCAGCCCTGGCCAAACTGCAACAAAAAAATAACCAGGCGTTCTGGTGGGTGCCTGTAGTCCCAGGTCCTCTACTGAGGGTGATAAAGTGAGACTCTGTCTCTAAAAACAAACAAACAAAAATCCCTCTGAGAGCCTTATAATAGGAAGAAGTGATGTGTATTTTTTGTCGCTTTCATTGACAGTACATATTGTTTAATCTCTTAAAATATTTTAGAATTTTTTGAAAGAAAATTGTAAAATCACAAATCTATAGAGGCATACACTTTATGACTTCATCTCATTTGAAAAGCATGACTGAATAAAATCACACTTAATTGCAGCATGGAAGATTTAAAAAGTCAGTTTGCATAATTTATTTTAATAAATTGTTAGTGAAGTATGAGCCAGGCACAGTGCTTGCAAGTGTAATTTTAGCAGTATGTGAGAGTGAGATGCTTGTGTCCCAGAAGTGTGAGCTACAATGATGCTACTGCACTCTACCTGGGGCAACAGAGTCTATCTCTAAAACAAAAATTAAAAAAAAAACCCATAAATATAATAAATACATTGTTAGTGAAGCACACCTTGTATTTTAAATACAATTAGGGCATCTAAATAAAGAGAATTCTTAAACCTTAAGTGAGCATAAGATTTTGAAGCATTTTGAGGGGCATATAGAGATATAATTTTGGCATTACTGGTTTTGATTTAATTTAGGAATTACACCATGTGGAATAATTTCATAGAGATCTCATTCATGTTCTTTCCCTTTGTGTAATTTAATGCCCTGATCATGCTTGATCAAAGTCTTATAAAAATCTTCTAATACTGCGATATATTTTAAAAATATATATTCTTTTTTTTTTTTATCTTTGCTTTAGGGAAGAGCCTTTAAAAGCTGGAAGATGAAAGCTCCAATTCCACACTTGATTCTCTTATATGCTACTTTTACTCAGAGTTTGAAGGTTGTGACCAAAAGAGGCTCTGGTAAGCAGTGTTCCTTTTTTCTCATTTTTTTGTAGCTTAAAGTGATGGTGCTACATTTATACGTGTGCCATTTGTGGAAAAGTTGAAAATTACAGGGATCTATGTTGTGGAGATATTGTAGAGTTTGAGTGAATATGTGGAGCACACTTATAGGGAATTAGAAAAGTAGAAGTGGATTGGAAAGAATGTGGTTGATTTGTTAATCACTACAAAATGGAATATATTCAATACACAAACCTTGCATTTTGATTTCATTTTATGGTGTGATTTTCAACATTCTTTATAAAAAGTGTAATTTTAATTTTTGCGTGCAAATATAATTGTGGATGCTTTACATTAACCATTTCGATGTCAGCTATGCTAAGGGAAGATTGTTTTTAGCATTGTACTTCAGCTGATTTGATGAATTACTTGGAAGTATTTAAGGAAAGCACTAGCATTACTGAAGAAAATGTTATGGGGAGATACTGTAATATTTTAGTTGGAAATATTGAGGCAAAGTAATTGAATGGCGATTAAAGGAACTGCTAAATACATTAATGTTGAAACTTATGTAAAACTTGACAACGTTATCAGGCATTGTGGTTTATAATTGGCTGTGGATATTTAGAGTTAGGGGAGTGCATTAAAAAATTGAATAAATACTGATATCAGTGTGGAGTTGTATCTTGTCTAATAAGTCACTGATAATATGTATTATGTGTAGAATTAGAATATGTCGTCTGTTAATTCCAGAGAGCTACTGGAAAAAGAAGAGGAGATAATGTATATGAGGCTGGAATGTTGTGATATTTATATCAAGAATTGTATAGACAGAAGTATCGTTGGAATTCAGAAAGGAAAAGGAATGAAAAAGCTGAGATAGGGGTGGGAAACAACCGTCTTGGTCTTTATGTTGAAAGGCTTCAAATTTGCTAATGAGGGGTGGCGCCTATGGCTCAGTGAGTAGGGCACCGGCCTCATATGCTGAGGGTGGCAGGTTCAAACCCAGCCCCGGCTAAACTGCAACAACAAAAAAAAAAATAGCCAGGCATTGTGGCGGGCGCTTGTAGTCCCAGCTACTCTGGAGGCTGAGGCAAGAAAATTGCTTAAGCCCAGGAGCTGGAGGTTGCTGTGAGCTGTGTGATGTCACGGCACTCTACCAAAGGGCCATAAAGTGAGACTCTGTCTCTATTTAAAAAACAACAACAACAACAAAAAAAAAATTTGCTGATGATACACTGATACACTGAAAAAGACCATGGGAAATGATAGTGGAGAACAGTTGCACTCTCTCCACCTGATGGGGAGAAAGTCTTGGGAGAAATTAGGATAGGATTTGTGCAAGGACAAAGGCTTGTTGTAGAATTGAAGGTAAAAGGAATTTTATTGAGCCTGTTGGTTCTAGGACATTTTGAGTATAATACAGCAGTCACATCTGCCATTGATGTGATTGTAGGAAACATGAAAAAATAGTGTTTCTATATCTATATATTATTTTGTCTATTCTTTATGCTGGGTCTTTTTGAATGAGAGAAAACTGTAGGACAGGATTATTAGGTATGGTTTATGTAATTTGAATGGATTACTGGCAAAAACCAGATTTCTTAATTTCTTTTTCAGTCTGTAACTTTCAAGTAAAATTGAGCATAACCAAAAGAGTTAGAGTGGGTATAATGGGAAGTAAGTAATGTCAAAAGTTGATAAATTTTACAATAGTAACATTTTCTAGAATAGCAATTTATTCTAGAACTTAACGTAGATTTTTGAAACAGTTTTCTCTTCATCTTCGTAAGTATTATAACAAAAAAGAAATATTAACCCAAAATAGAAGTATTGATCAAGTCTTAAAAACTTGATTTTTCTTATTATACCCGATTACATAAAATGTTTTCTTCAGTTCTTGATGTGTATATTAGATCTGTTATATATTTATTGGAATGCAAATGTGACTTTTTCATTATCAAACAGAAGTGACTGGTCTATTCTACATAAGCTTCATTTTGGGGCCAAGAAGTTTTATCAAGTTGTGACTTTCTAGCTCTGAAAAAAATCCCATGTTAAAGAAGCATGGGAGCTAAGCCAGAAACATGAGGCGGTTGGAAAATTTGCATATCTCCTTCAGCTCTAGAGGCCTGAGAAAATGCAATGACTTGTCTCAAATTTAGTTTTTATTTTAATGATATAATTATTTTGGGAAAGTGGTAATAAAAGGCTGCCTTAAGTTAGGCAGAAGTTCTGAGACCTTGCTCTTTTCAATTTACAAATACAAATGCAGTTGTCACATAATTACATAACACCTCCCAAGTCAAATGAATTTTCCTCTATAATAATGTAAAAAATGCCAAGTAAGACAAGTTCAGGTATTTTGCACTATGCTTTATGTTCATTTGTGTATGATGGGAATTAAGATAGTTTCCTGCAGTATCTATTCAAAACCCAGGTGGTTGGAAGCTTGTTTGTTTGTGAGAGTTCTGGATATTAAGTGTACAGTTGGGGAATAAATACTATTATTTTATTCATTTACTTTCATAGCTTTGCACTCATTTCAGCTGATGTCTGTTACCATAGCATTTTTCTTTGAGAGAAACAGATATGTAGCTTACTGAATAGCATCATTGCTGATCTCCGTACATCAAGTAGAAAAGGAGTGTGCTTAGCATCTTCTCCTTAAAAGATTAATGACTCAATCTTCACGCTCAGCCCACCTATAAAAAGAGAAGCTCCAAGGCCAGGGAATACAAATCAATTTTTGATGTTTGATTTTGAATATTAACTAAGAAGGCAATCTATTTTTGTTCTTTTCTCATATTATTTCTTTTTATTCCAAATTTTATTAATATTTTTGAAAGTTCAATAAGTATGACTCAAACCCAATGCATTTAATGTGTATTTTACCAGAATATTATTTTAACTCACTGTGACCACTAGAAAATCATACCTACCTGTTTCAATATTATGAACACTTAAAAGTTATGCCCATAGTAATAATAAATTTTTATGTCACATTAATTGTGTAGAGTGTTTATATGACACATATGGCCATTCCATAAAAATTTAGAAGTAGATATTTGTTTCTCATTAACAGAACTAATTTGAAAGCAATAGGTGCTCTTGTTACACAAGCTAGAGATGCATTATTTTTGTCACTTAGGCTTACACCCCCATTTCTATTAATTTAGGGAACAAATTAAATCTGATAAGGTAGTTTTATAATTGTAACAGCCTTAATTGACATATTCAAAATGTAACTTTATAATGTTTTGTTTTAAATATCACTTTGGATATGTACTATATGTTATGACAATTAAGGATTGAGTGCGGTCTCTCAGATAATGTCTGAGATTATGCCTGCATTTAGAATCAAGGCCTTTAATATGGAAACAGATATTCAGCCTTTGTTATGCAGTAGATTTCCCCCCTGGAACAATTTTATACCTTTTTAAAAGTTTTTATAAGCAGCACTTAAAGAAAGAGGCACAGACTACCAATATTGCAGATCCCATTTAAGTGTGTGAAGTGTTAGAGCCATTCAGTAAGTAAACATTTGAATTGCTGTTATTTGTAGGATTGTGCACAAAATCTGTGTGTAAAACAAGTGCTTGCTTGAAGAATCTTTGTATATTAACCAATTCAGGAAATTTAACTTAATGTTCTTGTTTATTTCTTCTTCTTCCCTTTCTTCCTTGTGACCTCCTTCCTTCCTTCTCTTGCTTGTGTCCTTCTTCTTTTTTAGTGGATTTGTCTGTAAATACAATTTATTTTGATATTCCCACTATGTCTTGGTAGAACTTTTTAGACTATGAAAATGTTGTCATTACTTTGAGTGGTTAAAATTCATGAAATGCTTCACAATGTCTTTTGAAGAGGTTAGTATAATTTCTTCAATAATGGCTATTCTTAACTATGTTTTAAAAATTTTGTATAACTAAGAGAATCCATAGTAAGGTTTAAGAGCAGGGAAATATAATAACTGTTGAAGGACTATAATGAACAAAGTATGACTGGAGCACATTAGGGGGACTAAAGTGAGAGTGGTGATTTGGCTGAAGAGTGTGGGACACCCAAGAGAAGTAAAGCTAGAGGGGTCTGGATGTGGTTATTAGGGAAAAGAAAGGGGTCCACAGTGATTCACCTTTCATCTGTTTCTCTTTGCTCTTAAATCCATCCCGAAAATATAAAATGGTGAGTGTAAGAGTTATGATTGTGTATTTATGATGTCTATAGTGCCAATTATGGTGTTTCACAGAGTTCAAGTAAATTTCTTTTTTTTTTTTTTAATTTCACTGTAGATTAATATGAGGGTACAAATGTTTAGCTTCATTGTTTTCATTTCTAAGGTAAAGTTCAAGTTGTAGTTGAGCCCTTCACCCAGGAGGCATGCTGAATACCCTCATATTGTGCACATTAGGTGAGATTCCTGCCAATTGCCCTCCTGTCTCTCCCTCCCTCCCCTCTCGCTAGATTATTCAAGTAAATTTCTTAATGAATTAATGACTACATGATGAATGAGTAAGTGCTTTAATGTTCAGGCTGGGTTACATCAGTGAGGATACTACAAGGACCAACACAGTACATTGAAAGACAAAGACAATATAGAGACATTTAATAAAAATGCCTTTTTCTTAAAGAGAAATCAGTATAATATATAACATGAGACTACTGAAGAAAAATATATAAACTCAGTATAAGCAACATTAGTACATATTGAGGGTTGAGATGAAGACAACGAACCTTTACAATTGTTGAGTGTTTTTGTGGACTGGAAATGCAGTTCAAAATCTGTTAGAAGGAAGGGAAAATAATTCATCAAATATTTCTAGATTGGAATTTTACTACATTTAGTACTGCTTTAAAGAAGTACTAATGTCATTGTGCAGACGTTTTGGTTTTAATAGTATCGTTCGATAATAGTCATTATGAAAAGGTTATAGCTCATGATTGCTAATACAGAACAAATAAGCAAGTGACTAGAATGTAGAAAATGCATTCATAGTTATTAGAAAAGATAGAGAAGAGTAAGTGGCTATATTACATAAACCAAAGAGTACATGTTATTCTACAAGGGATTTAAGCTATATAAAAGCTCCCTAAAGCAGCCGGCTATGAGAGAATAAGAGGTTGACTATGGCAAGTTGATCTGTTGATCTTCTCTTCATTCCAGAACCTGACAGGAGACACCTGTTTGTGTAAAATGATTTAGATGCAATTCTTTTTGACAGCAAGAGGAAGAAGGCAAGCCTCAAGAGGTTTTCCTAAACTCGTGATTCTAGGCCCAAATGATTAATAAACTATAATAATAAACAACCAGAGGCACAGTTTAGGTTCTAGTTTTTATGTTTGTTATCCCTGGATCTTCATTTCTTTAAGTAAAAAAAAAAAAAAAAAAAAAAAAAAAAAAAAGTGCTAATTGTTAATTAAATTTATTTTTATTTGAATAGGATTTATAAAGTGAACTGGGGTAATTCAAACACAGTTAAATTTG
>CAUYPK010163124.1:0-11341 GCA_963574355.1 Loris lydekkerianus | reverse complement strand
GAGGGGTAGAGGTAGCTGTGGTGACCCATCTGTGGTCCCCGGGAGAAGACTGGGAAGACTGGGCAAAGGGCTGAGTGAGGTAGTTATAACTAAGGTGGAGTGAGTGTGACAGGAGCAGGCTGGGGAAGCTTTCTTAGTTTGCAGCGTGAATCAGGTTTCTATTGGTGAAGGACATTTTTTCAGGGACAATTTGAGGGGTGCATCAATATTCTAGGCTGCTTCTCACCTATTAGCTGTCTGACTTGGGGAAGCTCATTGAAACTTTCTGAGAGTGAGTTATCTCTTTATGAAATGGGATTGTAAAAACACTTTCCTTAATTCACAAGGTTGTGGGGAGAAGCAGGTTTAAAAAAAAGAAACGCTTTGTAATCCCTAAAGCACTTTATACATGTAAGTTATAGTAATTACTTAGGAATAGTTAGATAAGTATCACAGATCCTTTGGGATGATACGGGCTTTCTTATATAATGTCTAGAAGTAGGTGGGCTGTGGGCTTTTCCTTGAGTGATAGCTCCCTCCACCTCAGTCCCTTTAACAAATCTTAATTTTATTTATTTATTTTTTGAGACAGAATCTCTGTCACCCAGGCTGGAGTGCAGCCGTGTATCGTAGCTCACTGCAGCCTTGAACTCCTGAACTTGGGGATTCCCCTGCCTTGGCCTCCCAAGTAGCTGTGACTATAGGCACATGCCACTGAAAGGACAATCAGTCTTAATAACAAAATAACAAGAAAAATTATTAACTTGGACTTTCTCAGTAAGGGCTAAAATCTCTGTCACAGGCACCCTGTAGAGCTCTGTTTTTACAACATCCAAAATGAGTTAAACAGACAGAAAGGAAATGTAAATCTTTCACTTTTAAAACTTATTTTGAGTCCAGGCCTGATGACAAAAATGTCTAGTCCCAGCCACTTGGGAAGCTGGGGCAGGAGGATCGCTTGAGGTTGCTGTGAGCTATGATGCCGTGGAACTCGACCCAGGGTTGAGTGGGGCAGAATGAGACTCTGTCACAAAAAATCCCCCCAAAACAAAAAACTGCTTTTGAGAATCTGTTTTATAGCTTTGGAGTTTCTGGAGTTCACAGACCTTGTTAATTTAGCTACGATCATAAATCTTCTTTACTCCCTTTAGAACTTTTAAATAAAGAGCCAGAGTACCTGATTCTCTGCCAATGCTGTCTCCATCTCTTTCACTGTGTTGGTCCTTTTCTCATCCAAGAAAAAGTAAACAAGCTTCTTTTTGTCCTAATTTTTGTCTGGAGAAATATTTCTCAACATCTAGATATACCAGCTCTCCACCCTAGCAGCCACCATGCCTGGCTAATTTTTTTAAAAAATTGACCCAGCCTTAACCTTTTACAGATGAAGAAAGAACAGTTGGGAGGATCTGCCAAGCTCCACAGTTACCTAGTCAAAGATCTTGACTATAGTCCTCAGCTTCTTGCCCTCAGAATTCTCTTCATAGAGCTGAGATCATGTCATGGCCCCAAAGCCACTGGGAACCCCTAGGATTTGTAAAATGATTCCTTGTGGGAAACTTGTTCAAGGAAATCACCAGATCTTATGTACTCTCATCAGTGTTCCCCATCTAAAGGCCTTCATGGGGGGCTACACCCAATGTCTGTACTCTATTACAGGAGAAGGAGAGAAGGGCTCAAGTTTTGCCTTAATTTGGAGGATTTGAATGACTGGTTCAAACATGACCTGTCTGGGATTCCAAGTCATTCTAGTCTCCTGGAGGAATAGGAGCCATCCTGACTTTATCTGCGTGTGGGTTGTAGAAGGTGCTCAGTGTTTGCCGAGTGACCCTGCCTGTTCCACGCAGTCTGTGAGCCTCAGTGCACGCTCCCTCCCTTGCACTCAGCCTACAGGGAGGACAGATGATGCTGAAGTTCACCTTTTCTTCTTGCACTTATGCCTCTTAGTACTTTCTTTTCTCTATTCTGTTATTTTCTTTCTCTTCCTCCTGCCCCCTTCTTTTCTCTCTTCCTTTCTGTCTCTCCCCACAAGGTATCTTCTAACATAAATTTTATAATTTTGTAAGATTAATTTTAAAAAGAAAAATGAGATGCAAATCAGAATCAATCTCATTTGATTTTTTTCTTACTCCCTGGGGCTTATTTGACTCTTGGGTAGGAAACAGGCAGATCCTCTTGGCCTCAGGTAGGTGCAAGTCAGATCTATTCCGATTCGTCTGAGTTTTGGCCATGAAGAAACCCAGGGATTGGAAAAAGATCTCTGGGAAAACATGCCTCCTTATTTAGTAACTTGGCTGATTAACTCCAAGCCAAGGCCAGAAATGTTGGTGCTATTGAAAGTGATCCAATTACAAAGCATCTCGCTTCAGGGCAGAGATTTGCTAATTGAATCTGGTCTTTTTTGGCAGAAATCTGTGTTGAGGAAGATAGATGATATCTGATGTGGCGTACAGGCTCCAACCTAGGTTTCCAAAATCCTGTGTTCATTCACATTTATGCTGCTTTCTATACAACTGTCATTGTGTATTGCTGTATTTTATTATGTAAAATGGGAATTTTATCTTTATTTATAAGCTAGGCACTTATGGATTATGCACTCTATTCTGGATACAGTGTTAGTCACAGGATATGTTAAGATATATGAGCCAGGCCTGTAATCCTAACACTCTGGGAGGTCAAGGCAGGTGGGTTGCTTGAGCTCAGGAATTTGAGACCAGCCTGAACAAGAGTGAGACCACATCTCTACTAAAAATAGGAAAACTAGCCAGGTGTTGTGGTGGGTGTCTATAGACCCAGCTACTTGGGAGACAGGCAAGAGGATCACTTGAGCCCAAGAGCTTGAGGTTGCTGTGAGCTGTGATGGCACAGGACTCTACCAAGAGTGATGGGGGTAGGGGGGTCTGAAGACACCGAGAGCATCCCGTAGCCCTCACACAATCCCCAGACTTGTCAGCACAGCTTTGGAAAAAGCTGCCTAAAAGGGAGGGACGTGGAGCAGGGGCACCTCTGTGAGCCAAGAGGGAACAGAAAGAACCTTTCCTCCAGGTGCCTCTCTCAGATGGCCTTGCCCTTGCAAATCTCTCCCCCTACAACTCATGAGAAACAAAGGGAACAAACACGAAAGATTTAATTGGCATACACCAGTCCTGCTGAAATGTCCCCTCACCTACCTCTTTAAGGGTTTTACTCTCTTGCAGGGAAAAGGGCAGGGAAGGGCACGCACAGATCTGCTGAGCACCTACTGTGTGCCACGGGGTCCTCACTCACAGAGCTGACCTGGTGTGGTGAAGGAGGGAAAGGCAGACGGGGCAGACTGGAGCCCTCTAGCTCCGCGTGCTGGATTCTTCTTCTCCAAAGGCTCTGGCAGGGATGGCCAATACAGTTCTACATCATTGTGGGATCCCCCTCCTACTCCACCCCCCCCATCACTTTTCTACTGTCTGGCCTTTCAGCTATCATGGGCTTTTCCTGAGCTAGCTGGTTGTGAGAGAATATGGGGCAGTCGAGGACATTTTTCTTTTTCTTTTTAGACCTCTGTGTGTATGCTTTTGAATAGGCAATACATGCTCCTGGTGAAAGAATTTAGATGGCAGGAAACAATGCAGAGAAAGGGTTTGCAAGATCAGGGTCTCCCAGTTTGACAGGAGGACAACCATTATTACTAGTTTCTGTGAATCCTTTCACAGAGGATGCAGATATAAGTATATAATTCTTCTGTGCATTCTTTTATGTTGATACATTGGTACTACATCTCTTAAGACTTGACCCACAGAGGAGGTAGGCCACAATGTCAAATTTTGAGCAGGCACAAATGTTTGTTTCTGCCCCCCAAAGAAGAGTACAATTTTTTTTTTCAGTATAAATTGTCACCATCATTTGAAGAACAATTTAGTTTCCTCCTGGTGATAGCAGCTCATAAAAGAAAAGTGCATATGGAAATATTACTATCTTGTATCAATCTCTGCTTTTTTGATAAAAGAAGGATTATTCATTAAGCATTTGTACTGACTAGACAAACAGTTAATCAAGTTTACCATTAGGAAGTACTGAAAAGGTCATGTGAAAAAGATGAAAACAACCTAAACTTTTTGCTAACAACTCATGGTGCTTGCATCACAACAGTGCACCAGCTCACACGGTACTGTCTGTGAGGGAGTTTTTAGCCAGTAAACAAATAACTGTATTGGAACACTCTCTCTACTCACCTGATCTGGCCTCCAGTTTCTTTTTTCTTTACATGAAGATAAAGAAAATATTGAAAAGAAGTAATTTTTATGACATTCAGTACATCAAGGGTAATAAGACAACAGCTTTGATGGCCATTCCAGGAAAAGACTTTCAAACTTGCTTTGAAGGGTAGACTAGGCACTTGCATTGGAGCATAGCTTCCCAAGGGGAGTACTTCAAAGGTGACTGTAGTGATATTCAGCAATTAGGTGTGTAGCACTTTTTCTAGGGTAAGTTTGTGGACTTAATTGCCAGAATTTGTATGTAATTCTACTTTCTGGGAGAAATTGCTCTCAAGGAGTCCTGTAGACTATGTACTGTTATGTCCACATGCTTATAATATGTGAGCCAATGTCATTTATTCCCTGTACTTACTCCCATGGCCTTTGAGGAATTCATATCTAGTTACGCTAGAAGCAGAGATGACTGCAATGTATCAAAGTAGAGGAGATTTCTCAAGAGTCCTTATCACCTATCAGTCAATAAACACACATTTAGCATGCCCATTAGGACATGCCCTCTAGTAGTTTATGTTCTAAATGAGGACACATAAATATAGAAATTCAAATAGTAGGAAAGAAATGCTAAGTCCCACAATTATACAGGGATGTGTCATGATCTTAATTGATTTCCCAATCTCTGGATCAGAGACCAAAGAAAAATTTTTTAAAATTTATTTTTATTTTTCTCTACTAGAAGGAAAACCCACTGAAAACATAATTGTTTTCTATGATGTTATTTCTTTTCCCCAGTGCATAGAACAGTGCCTGGCATATAGTAGATGTCCCATATCTGTTGAATTAATGAATAAATAGGATTCCCAAGAGGGGGGAAAAAGTCCTATTAGGAAGCTTTCTGCAGATTGATGTGAATATGGTGAGTTGGCTGACCCACCATACGAGAACTCCATGACCTTGTGTTTTTCTCTAAAAAAGAGCAAGAATTCCTTTTGTTCTCTGTGTGACTCAGAGGGCACACCAGTGCACCGTGCAAAATATGAATGGGAAAAAGAGCCTAGGGAGCTCACTTAATATGGGAAAGTCAGCCTACTGAGGCTTAAATGTCAGCTCTGCCACTGTGTGACTTTTAACTTCTCCATGCCATTATCTCATCTGTAAAATGGTAATAACAGTGCCCACCCTAAATTGTTAATAATAATTCCCCATTTGCCTTCCACAAGGGAAGGCTGTTAACTTTCCACCATCACTCATTGTCTTCCATAGAGACTACAAAAGTCAGCAGAGTCCTGTACAAAGAAAGAGAAGCAGCTGACCAAGGTGGAGGCCATGTGTCTTCTCCCCGGGGTCTGCCCACCACACATATGAGAGAATTCCAGGGGTCTTAGAAATAGAAATGCTTGTGGCTCAGCACCTGTAGCTCAGTGGTTAGGGCACCAGCCACATACACTGAGGCTGGCGGGTCCTAACCAGGTCCAGGCCTGCTAAACAACAAAGACAACTGCAACAATAACAACAACAACAAAATAGCTGGGCACTGTGGTGGGCACCAGTAGTCCCAGCTATTTGGGAGGCTGAGGCAAGAGAATTGCTTAAGCCCAAGAGTTTGAGGTTGCTGTGACCTGTGACATCACAACCCCCTACCAAGGGTGACATTTTGAGAGTCTGTTTTAAAAAAAAAAAAAAAAAGGAAATAGAACTGCTTGAGGTGTGGGTGGAGCTAGAACATCTGACAAATGAATTTCTGATTCTCAGGCTGGTGAAGGGAAAGCAAACTTCTATTAAAAGCACTGCTCTTACCATTTCTTACACACTCCTTTACCTCTAATACCAGTGTTGAATCCCCAAACTAAGTGGCTTAAAACATCTCCTCATATTTCACCCAAGAGGCATATGGAAACCTGGGCAAATACTGAAATTTGCTGGGAATTAGACCCTGCATGTGACTGGATGAGATGACTTCTTTGTGATGTGCTTGTCCCTTCAAGTAAGGAGTTGCTAGGCAACCAGCCAGCTGGCCAATATACCAGAGAGGGCTCCAGAGAACAGCCAAGGTTTGGTTATGATTTGGCTCATGGGGTTTGTAAATGTTCTTTCTTTCTAGACAGAGAGTGACTATACATCGGTGTATCAGCTCTGTGAGGACCAGGACCGCTACATAAAGGTATCCCACCTCTGGGGAGAAAGTCAGAGTAAAGGCAGAATTTCTCCAAGGCCATGAGTTCCTTGATTTCTCATGAGGCTAGAACCTGCCACTGGGGAACATACTTTTTCTCAGTCACTTTTTCCAATAACTCTGTAAGGGTGATCTTTTAAGGAGTTAGAAACATGCTCTGGGGAACACAGCTAGTAAATGTCAGTGCTGCGATTTGAATATGAGCTGGGTCCAGAGTGAGAACCCTTTTATTCTCATGTGTCCATTTTGGACACTAATAGCTCTCAATTTTTTTATTACACCAGCTTCCTACTTGTGTGTGCACACTGATGTGTGGTTAGCAAAATATTTTTATAAATGATACTGTACTAAAATATGGACATTTTAATTTATGACTAATATTTTGTTTGTATTTCATGGAAAGAGATACCAGGAAATTCTGAGACATATAGAAAAGGAAAAAGAGGTGCTGCTTCTTGAAAAAGAAATGTAAGTGTGGAAGAAAGGCCTCCCTGATGGACTGAAGTGACAGTCCTGGGTGCTCTTTAAACATACTGCTTTTATATAAAGTTTGAAAAAAGATTTTTAAAAATGATGGAAATCAGAGTAATGGTTACAAGAATATTGGCTAACATGAGGGCCCAGTCAAAATGTTCTCTATTTTGATCTGAGTGATGTCACCATGTGTATATGTAAGTATAAAAATTCACCAACTTATATACTTAATATTTGTGCACTCTATGGGTGCACAAATAATTTTCCAAAGTAGCTGTGCCAATATCTCCTCCCATAAGAAATACATAAGAGTTCTAGTTACCTCCTTACTTTAAATTACTACTTACAGTCTATAATTTTACCCATCCAGCAGGGAGGGTTTAGTGATCTGTATATAATTTAGACTTTAATAATGCATTTCATTACTGTTTACTACTGATGTTTTATAGCTTTTCAAATGCTAACTGGAAATTTGGATTTCCTGTTTTGTGACATTTCTTTTGCCTACATTTGGGAGAGTCTTAGTCTTTTTCTTACTGATTTTCAAGAGTTCCTTATACATTTTTAAAAAGATCCTTTTCTGAACATATATACTATAATCAATTCTATGGCTTTCCTTTTTTACTTTCTTAACAGCATCTTTTGGTAAATAATAGTTCTTAATTTAAAAAGAAATCTAATTCATCAAATTTGTCAACTTTTGTTTTTTTGCTTAGGCTTTCTTTAGGTCATAAAACTAATCTCCTATGATTTCCCTTAGAATTTTTGTTTATTATTTCAGGTAACTGTGAGGGTACAAACAACCAGGTCATAATATTTGACTTTGTTAGGGAGAGCCTCTCTTGTAGGTGTGTCCAGCCCCCAAAAGGTGTTCCATAAACCCCTACATAGTGCCCATGAAGCGGGAGCACCCCAGACCCCACCTCCTACCCTCTTCTCCCTCCCTCATTCTCCATACCCCCAACTTGGATTGAAAGTTTTCCTCCTATGTGTTAATTAGATCATCTACTGACTTCATATTAGTATTGAGTACAATGTATATTTGCTTCTTCATTCTTGTGATACTTTATGAATTTGTTATTGTTTTGCCTTTTTTATTATTTCAGATTAATATGGGGCACAAGTGATTAGGTTACATAGTTTGCTTTTATAAAGTTGAAGTCTGAGAGGTAAGCGTGTCCTTCTCTCAGGAGGTGTGCAATATCCCCATGCCACGTACCCACTGGGAGTGGAATTTACTTTCCACTTCCCCCTCCCCCACTTGAGTTTCATTGAGTTTTTCTCCGGTATTAGCAGGTAGGTATTAATCTACTAGTTCCAGTTTAATTCGGAGTACATGTGATATTTGTTTTTCCATTCTTGTGATACTTGCACAGAGGAGAACATTCTCTAGTTCCATCCAGGTTGATACAAAATGTCCTTTTTTGTGGCTTAATAGTATTCTATGGCATACATATACCACAATTTATTAATCCACTCACGTGTTGACGGCACATGGATTGTTTCTACTTCTTTCCTTATTGCTAACCACTCAAAAATATTGCTTTACCTTTAACACTTAGGTTTAAATTCGCCTGTAATTTTTTTTCCTGTGGCTTGAAGTAGAGATTAAAATTATCTTTTTCTGTATGAATATCCAATGGTCCAGCACCATTTATTGAAGAGATTATGCACTTGCAGTGGTGCCTTGTTTTATAAGTCAGATGACCATATATGTGTGAGTCTGTTTCTGGGTACTTTATTCTGTACCATTAGTCTATATTCCCATCCTGTGCCAACACTACATTTTTTAATTACTGTAGCTTTAAGTCTTGGTATATGGCTGCTAATTTTTTTTAACTTGCTTGTTCTTCTTAAGATGGTCTTGGCTCTTCCTATCCCCTAGAATGTCCATATAAATTTCAAAATCAGTTTTTTGATTTCTACAAAACAAAAGGTGCTGAGATTTTGATTAAAATTACATGGAATCTATAGATTAATATGGAGGATACTTAATATCTGTATGATCATTTTCCAAGTCATGAAATTTATATCTCTCTATTTGTTTAGATCTTGAATTTCTCATAATAATGTTTTGTAGCTTTCTGTGTAGTGTTCTTATACATCTTTCCTCAGATTTATTCCTAGGTATTTGATTGTTTTTCTTTTTAAGAAAGAGTCTCAATCTGCTGCCCAGGTTAGAGTACTGTGGTATCAGTCTAGCTCACGGCAACCTCAGGCTCCTGGGTTCAAGCATTCCACCTGCCTCAGCCTGCCAAGTCGTTGGGACTACAGATGCCTACCACTAGCTAATTTTTTTATTAGTAGAGACAGGGTCTCTCTCTTGCTCAGGCTGGTCTTGAACTCCTGATTTCAAGTGATCCTCCTGCTTGGGCTTCTCAGAGTGCTTGGATTACAAGTGTGAGCCACCACACCTGGCCATATTTGATATTTTTCATGCTACTGTGAATGGTGTGTTTGTTAATTTGATTTTCTAATTGATTCATGCTACTGTATAGAAATGTTATTTGTTTCTATATATTGAACTTCTATGATCAACCTTGCTAAATTCTAGTAATTTAGAATTAAACTAGTTTCTTTTAGATTGTCATCTACAAATAAGGAAACTTGCAGTTTTCCTTTTCAATCTTTTTATTTTTTCTTTTCTTGCTTTATTACATTAGCTATGACTTTTAGTACAAGATAGACGTGTGGGATAAGAGTTATATCCCTGACTTTTTTGAATTTAGGGAGAAAGAGTTTAATATTTCAACATTAAGTATGTTTTGTGTTTGGCTTTCTTACAGATCTTGAACAGATTAAGATACTTTCATTTTATTTTGAGTTTACTAAGTGTTTTCATCATGACGGGTATTAATAAAATTAAGTAAATTTAATAAATTTACTTTTGTACTATCAGTTGAAAATATTATTTTTTTTCCTTGCAAATATACCAGGACCCCTTCACATTTTTTTTTTTTTTTTTTTTTTTTTTGCAGTTTTTGGCTGGGGCCAGGTTTGAACCCATCACCTCCAGTATATGGGGCCAGCGCCCTACTCCTTGAGCCACATGTGCCTCCCAGGACCCCTTTATGTTTAATAGGCATTGAACACCAACTTTTGCCCCCAGAACTACATGACTACATGACTACTACAATCTTTGCTCAATTTTTTTCTTGGCATTTTCTAATTTCTGGGCTTTCTTGGAATCTTAAACTGTCCATGTACAGCTTAGGAGCCAGTTGTTACCCTGAGAGGAGACTATAGGCATTGAACTCACTCTTCCATGGTCTTACATTTTGACATCTGTCACCTCAGCCAAGTGATGTTGCCACTTGCTGCTTGGGCTCTAAGCACCTGCACCACAATTTGGCAAGGGTGCTTGGGGGGAAACCCCGATGAGTGAGGAGCTCATCTCTGTGTCCTTACCTCTCTCAGCGCTGGTGTCCCTTGGCATTCTCACTGCGGTCTCCAGTGCATTCACACGGCAGTTCTGTATTTTGTTCAGTTTTGAAAGTCACTCTTGGAGGTGAGCTAGTTTGACACAGCTACTCTACCGTGGCAAGGACCAGGAGTCTGTGCTGCTCCTCCCTTTCCTCCTCTTTAATTGATGAATACAAAAAGGAAATTCCCAAGAAGATGCTCAGTAAGCTTTTACTGGGCCAGACTCTCTGATAGAAAATAATGAAACTGTGGAAAGCAAAAGAAAACAAATGAACAAGGGAAAAGGCAATGGAGAGTGGATGGGACACTTAGAAAATGGCAGGAGGTCATTTCCCATTGTTAGGGCATCCAGCCCGAGGGCAGGCCCAACGGGGTGTCTAAGAGGCGGCTAACACTGAGGGAAAACCAGCAGTCCTTCTGGGCTAACAGAGGATAGACTTTGAGGCAGCAAAAGACACTGGAAAGAAAGTAGAGAGCTAGACATGAGACTCCCTAACTTTGTGTTTAAAATCTGTCTCAAATCTCTGAACCTCCAAGCTCCACATGTTCAGGGCAGTCTGTGAGCAGCCCAGGTGGGGATGTAAGACCTCAATTGACCTTGGAGACAAAGAGACAAACTTTAAGAATGAATCACATTTTCCTGGTTCTCTTTGTAAATTTTAAGCAGTTATTGATGCCGCATATTGAGTGTTGCGAATGTTATCAGGAATCTAGGACGTGAATCATAGATGCTGCATGACTTAGCAAAGCACCTTTCATCCACCCCTCAGACGATTTTATATAATCCTTGGCTCTAATTTTTTTCCACCCAGATCTGAAGCCCAGAATAACTTTACTCAAGTAGTGAAACCCGGGTCAATTCTGCTGGAGATCTCCAAAGCACCATGGTAAGTCGTCCCTGCCCCAAGTTGACATTTTCCTCAAGCCTTTTCCTCCCACTCTCGCTCCTTTCTTAATAACCGCAGACGTAGGAGATAATAAGGTTCAGTGCCTTGCTCCACTCCTTGCTCGTGGTGGCTAGGAGGTACAGAGCCAGGATTCAAACCCATGCGGCCTGCCTCCAGGGTGTCTGCTCTTCCATCACTGCAGTTTTCATTGATTCCCACAG
>CAUYPK010163113.1:0-10859 GCA_963574355.1 Loris lydekkerianus | reverse complement strand
ATAGACCTGCCATTCGATCCTATAATTCCTTTACTAGGTTTATACCCAGAAGACCAAAAATCACAATATAACAAAGACATCTGTACCAGAATGTTTATTGCAGCCCAATTCATAATTGCTAAATCATGGAAGAAGCCCAAGGGCCCATCGACTCACGAATGGACTAGCAAATTGTGGTACATGTATACCATGGAATATTATGCAGCCTTAAAGAAATATGGAGACTTTACCTCTTTCATGTTTACATGGATGTAGCTGGAACATATTTTTCTTAGCAAAGTATCTCAGGAATGGAAGAAAAAGTATCCAATGTACTTAGCCCTACTATGAAGCTAAATTACAGCTTTCACATGAAGGCTATAACCCAACTATAGCATAAGACTATGGGGAAAGGGCCAAGGAAGGGGAAGGGAGGGGGGAGGTTTGGGTGGAGGGAGGGGAATGGGTGGGGCCACATCTACGGTGCATCTTAGAATGGGTACAGGAGATTGCACTAATGTACACAGCTATGATTCAACAATAAAAAAAAAAAAAGTGTAAATAAATAAATAAATAAAACTACTGAAAGAAAACATGGAATAGACGTATCCGTAGAGTGAGGAAGGCCTTTCTTTCTAAGCGCAGTAACATGCAACACATTTCTACTTTCTATCTAGTTTGCTTTCTTTATTTATAATATTCTAGAAAGAAAATTCTCAGGTAAATCCTTGGGCATTTTGTCTCTTCAGGGGTTCTCTTGCCTCTCTCTGGGTCCCCAAACCTTTCTCCCGCTCTCCCCTGGTCTACCTTGCAGAAGACCTCTTCTAATTTCATTTCCTCTCTGAGGTACACTCTTCACCTCATCTTCTCCAGCAAAGTCTTTTGCCGATTTCAAATGCAAATGTGTCCCTGGGAGCCTGGAGATTTGATCATCTTGCTTGAATATTCCACTGGCTTTTCAAACTCAGTTCCTCTTTCTTTTTCACTCATTTTCTTTTTCTCATTATTTATTTATTCTTACATTTTATTGTGCATTTTGTATTTTGTGAGCTGCCTTAAGTTGTTTTTTTTTTTTTTTTTTTGGGGGGGGGGCAAAGTACCTAAAGATTTGCTCCCTCCCCGGACATTCTTGCTGTCTAGGTGCCTTTCATGCTGTGTGAACTCAGGGAGTGACCCCCTAAACTGTCCCTACCACCCTTCCTCAGAAACATCAGCTGACTTCTGAGCACCGCCCCTCTGCCCTCTGCCCTCTGCCCTCTGCCCTCTGCCCTCTGCACTTGCCTCTACAGTTTTCTTCCTGGGGATGTCTCCTCCACAGGGACTGCATATGAGCCAGGGTTCAACAGGGAAGCAAATCTGACAGGCGATGAACGTGTGTGGAAAGAGACTTATGAAGGCTTTGCTCATGCAACCGTGGAGGCCGAGAGGTCCCTCAATGTGCAGCCTGCAAGCTCGAGCCCCGGGAGAGCTGGCACTTTGCTTGTAGTCCAGGCCCAGTGGCCCCAAAGCTCTAAGCCAACGGTGAGGTCTAAGTCTCAACCAGAAACCCCGAGAACCAGCAGGGCAGATGTCGGCTATCGGGGGTGGGGAGGCAGGAGAAGGCAGGTGATCCAGCAGAGATGAGAGAACATTCAGTTTCCTGTGCCTTGTGTTCAACTCAAGCTCTCACCAGAGTGCTGGTGCCCATGGGCATTGGTGAGTACGGAGTCAGACCCCAATCTCTTGTGCAAGCACTCACACAGACATCCCTGAAATAGCACTTTCCCAGCAACCTGGACACTCGCTCGGGCAAGTCAACATGTGACTTTCCATGTCACAGGTGTCTCCTGTCACCACCTCTGCAAACCAAATCCAGTTCCCTACAGATGTACCTTCAGCCACAGGCAAGAGTAGGGAGTGGCCTCTTTTGATTCTAACTGTGAAAATCAGCATAGGACATCACGTTTCCTCATGGTGTTTTATTCTGTGACCATATTAGTGCTTCTTTTTTAGGAAATATGGAATACTACATTTAGAGATACATTTTAGCATGGGGGAATGCTGTGTGTAAAGAAAAGACCCACGGATTTTATTTGTTTTTTTTTTTTTTTTTTTTGGTAGACTTACCATGAATTTTCTAAAGTTTTGTGGAGTGATTAATTTTTCTCTCCTCTGAACCCATCTTCATCAACATTTGAATAATTTTTTTCCTGGAAGATTCTCATCAAGAGCTCTCAGAGCTGTCAGGCCAGCGCCCTGAGTGTCTTCGTGAGGACACAGCTTGGAATGGGGTCCTGTTGCGTGGGCGGGGAGTCTGCTGCCTCCTGATTTCAAGATTGTTCTTTTGAATTAACAAAGGAGACAAGAAAAGCTTCGTCTTTGTCTTCTGTGCCCCTTGGAATAAAAGGATTTGTTCTGTAAAATGTGGGTTCAGTGAAAAGGCTCCACTCCGGGATGCAGAAGGCCACAGGTGGCCCCAGCCCTCAGTTTCCCACATCTGGGTGGGATCCATGCAGTCACCCCGAGTGCCAGTGCCTTTCCAGTGTGAATGGCCACCAGGGCAGGACACATGTCACCAGTATGTGGGCACACAACTTCAGTGCCAGCCACTATGTTCACTGTAGACTTTTTGATACAATTTAATTTTTTTTTTTTTGAATACTTACAATAGAGCCTCTCTAGTTCCTCAGACCCGTGTGTTTCAGGTGTCTGCGTCTCTTTTGTTGTCCTTTAAAGTGTGCCCTGTGGGAAGTATATTGAAATGGGATTTGGGGCCCCTAGATTTTGTGCCTTAGCAAACTATTAAATTTTCTGCACCCAAGGGCTGTATGCTACACTGTCTGTTTTCTTCCATCTCAAAAAGACCATGCTCTGAGAAACCAAAATAATTTTAAAAGGAACAGCCATCATCCATTCTCAAGTGCTCCAGGGACAGTGGAGGCAGGTGGATGGCAGCATCTGGGACAGCCACACAGAGTGGGCAGCAGTGCCCTCGACAGGGTGGTTCTGAAGATGATTCTGGTAGAACCTTGAACTATGTGGCATCCGTTCCCCAGGTCTGTATCTCCAGGTTTTTAGGCAATTTCAAAACATTTATTTCCCACAATAATCAATCAACATCTATTTCTGTTGTTTGAAATGTAGAACTCTGCCTGATCCAGTCTATTATATGGTGGAGAAGCTACAGAGGCTTTGAAGAAAATGAGACTCAGGAGCACAGGACACTTAATGTCTGGGATGAAGTGGCAGATGTCAAGGTCTGTGTTCTATAGCTAGCATTGCTACTGTGAGTAAAAATAGCTTTACTGAGCCCTTGCTACACTGTATGTTAGGATCCGTATTAAGCCTTTACATGCATTATTTCCTATAATTCACAGATGAGATGGGAAATCCAATCTAGTGGAAAGGAGGCTAGTGAAGGGCATGGCTTATGATTTGGTGCAGGTGAAGATGCTGAAGGTCTGTAGGTCATGATGGTGTTTGTAGAGAGGAGAATCATAGTCAGGGTTAAAGCCTCAGTTTGTTTGAAGTGCCCCAAGTCCTATCAACTCCGATGGCAATAATCCCCAACCCCAGGTAAATCCCCTTTACTTTTATGAGGAAAAAACAGAATTTAAAGTAACTATTGATCGATGGGCTAATCTCTAAGTCTCCTGGAATTAGCCTCAATTTCATGGTAAGCGTGTCCCTTGGCGGACTCCGGTTTTTCAGTCCTATTGATTTTTTAGTTGTGAAGCTGTTAATACCTACCAGAGGTTTCGTGTTTACACCAAAGGAACCGTTCTGAACAAGGACAGCAGCTCAGAGGCAGCATGCTAGAATGCGCTTTGAGGATTCCCCCACTGGCAGGAGAGGCGTCCAGGCTCGTGTTTTAGTATAAGGAGTGGTTTGTACTAGCAGGATTCCAATGATTATTTCTCTGCTAGCATAAAGAACAAAGAATTGCTTACTTTTAAAAAGATTGGTATCCACCTTGTATGGTTATTTATTCCATTAAGTAGAATTCCATTACATAAATATATCACAATTTGTTAAAAATAATAGATTGGTAAAATGAACAAATTATAATGGACAATTCAAAGTCATCAAAAATGTGTCCAACAAAATGTCTGGCAACATAAAAATGAACAACGAAGTAAGGCCCTTGGCTAAACTCTAGAACAGGTGTCCTCAAACTGCGGCCCGCGGGCCACATGAACCGGTGTGAATTGTATTTGTTCCCGTTTTGTTTTTTACTTCAAAATAAGATATGTGCAGTGTGCATAGGAATTTTCTCATAGTTTTTTTTTTTTTTTTTTTTTTTTAACTGTAGTCCGGCCCTCCAGTGGTCTGAGGGACAGTGAATTGGCCCCCTGTTTAAAAAGTTTGAGGACGCCTGCTGTAGAATATGAAAGGGTCACAGGACTAAAGTAAAATGTTCACAACCTTAGAATAGGGAGGTGTGAGTTGGGGGCTTATCCATGGGGCATCCTGGCAGGGAGGCTCGGGGTGAGGTATCACCCATCAGGAGCAGATCAGACCCCTCCCACTGTCACCCCACACATTCCCAAAGTCTCAGTCCTCTCCAGGATGCGGTGGGGCCATGTGACATTATCCATGGCTCCCTCCACAAGCGTCCAGAGGAGTCAGAGTTAAGAACTCCGTGTGGACAGTGCTAGTTCTTCTTTCCTTGCTGCTTCAGCCCCTGTGCTTGCAGCATGCCAGGGCACAGGGCAAAGCAAGCACTGTGTCTGCTGAACTGAGGTCCTTAAAGCAAACACATAAACAATAAACCCATCAAAAAAAGATCCCCTAATGAGAAGCTAGCCTCTGGCTGTTAGGAAAGAAAATATTAAAGAAAAGGTTGTACTTTTCTGAAATGCTTAAAGATCTCATTAAACCCTTGTGCTATTTGGGGAAGGTAAACTATTGTACATTAAATTATAAGCCAACACGTGGTGTCTCAGAGGCTGGAAAGCGGCGTCCTGTGATTTGTGTTGAGCGTCCTTGCTTCTCTTCCATCTCTCAGCTGATCATGTCTCCTCCTCCCCTTCTTTCCTCTTCATCTTCGTCCTCTGCCAAATCCTGGTGGAAAGTAGAGCCTAATCTGATGGAGCTGTGGAGCAACAAAGCAGGGTAGGACACGGTGTGGTTCTGTAAGGCCTCTTGAGGTTTTAATGCTGAAGAAAAGTAGAAAAAACTTCTAATCTAAATTTTACTTCCCAAGGTCTTGCGTCCACATACATGCATACACAAAAAAATATATTGGCACATCTTTGAAGATGAGAAAAAGAATGGCCAACCCCACATCAGTGCCCCACATAATTTTTCCATCTCTATCTTTTTAAGCAGACTTTATATGTGTAAGAATTCAGTCAAATTCTCTTCGGCTAAAACAAGTTTGGCTTAAATATAAAACTAGAAGGATAACTTTCAAGGGAAAAATGTATTTTTTTTTTTTTTTGACAGGTAGTGTACTCTTAGATTAAACTTAAATATAATTTATTGGTTTAGAACTTGAGAATACTCACTAATAATTTCAGCAGATAAGTCATTTAAAAGATTTCCCAAGTACGTTGTTTTATTTGGTTAACATTAAGGCACTTGGTTTGATTTCAGCGATACTCTAAATATGTCATCATTCTCATCCGTTATGGAGAGCCCTTCATAAATTGTATTTGCTAATGTATTTTGCTTATTATCAACTTCTTGTAACCATCCATGCTTGCAGGTAGTAAAATCGAATGTCTTCTAAAATTTGTCTATAAAGCTCAAAAAAAATTTAATGAGGCTTGTCCCAACATGTTCACAATTATTTCTTCTTATCCGTGGAGCTCACACCTGGTAAATGCTGCACTAATTAACAATAAACAATTTGAAACACAGAAAAAAGTTAACGCTTGTTACCCGAATTCAGTTTTCTAGAGAGCTTTCCAAATTTGCTTCTACAATCACACACCTCTGTCCTCTCATGAAATAAACCTGGAGTGGTAATTTGCATGAAGAAATCCTATCATACTGCTCAGAGCCCACTCCTCGTAACAGTTAGGGGTGGTGAATCATAATATAATTAAGCAGTCAGCTAAATGATCGATTGTATTATTTGCCGCCAACTAAAATAATTAGCTGCAATAATTACTCAAATTAAAAAGTGATTGTGTCACAGCTCAACCTTGTCTTTTTTTACCTGTAATATTTAGGAATGAGAATTTAAAAATGGTTCCATGGTAGCCTTTCTGGGCATTTGAGGCTCAGAGACCTTCCACTCTGCAGAGGAGGCGGCTGCTTGGCGTTCATCCTGCCTGCACCGTTAGCTGCCCCCCTACTTAAGCATTTCCCACACCCTTCCCTGTGCGCACTGGCTTTCTAACTTGGCAGCCAGGCTGCTTGTGCATTCTGCAGGGGTAAGAACCTTCCCCGCACTGGAGGCCTGGCCCTATTTATCACGCTTTAGTGGAAGCTGGAGAGGGAGCAAGGCTCGCACAGACACAACATAAACTGTGAGCAGCAAACGGGAGTGGAAAGCCACGACCAGAAGCTCTGAGAAAGGAGTAGTGTGTGTCAAAGTCTGAAATGAAAAGCAGTGTAAATAATGTATCCACCTGACGGGGCCGTGGCCTGCTTTGGTAACTACCCGCTGGCTCCTGGACCCTGAGTTATACTCGTTATGAGCCTCCCTGGACCTTACTGCAGCTGCCTCCTGGCTGCTGGACAGGGGCACCTCCACCCTGACAAAGGCTCTCAAGGACTGACTGAATGGCTCCCTTTGGTCCTGCCTTGGTTTGCAGGGCTA
The DNA here is from genome assembly GCA_963574355.1 of Loris lydekkerianus. NCBI lineage: Eukaryota > Metazoa > Chordata > Mammalia > Primates > Lorisidae > Loris > Loris lydekkerianus. The sequence continues at coordinate 4,129 of CAUYPK010163113.1, read as the reverse complement.
AACAACTTTGCATTGACCTCCGTCACCGGTCTTCAAGCAGTGGACCCTCTGACTCAAGTCCCGCAAATGATCTGCGTATGTTCAGCTTTTCCTGGTAGCCATTTTCCCTGGACCCCTGGTCCTAGGCCATAGAAAAGAAGAGAAGAATTGAACAATTCTGACCTCCTAATGCGCTACAGAAATCCGAATATGAAGCTTCCTGCAAAGAGAAGCCCAGGGTTCCAGCAGCCAGGTCTCTGGCACAGCCTTGAATTGTGTGGGCTCAGCTCAGCTGTCTGAGGCACCTCAGAAAACCCACCTGGGGTCAGGCCAGGAGCCGTCAACAGCATCTCACGTATCCACGCAGCTACCTGAGCTCACAGGATTATCTGCATTTGAGATGGGAAAACCGAGGCTCACAGGGGCCTCTTGGTTCATGGCACATAGCCGGGAAGTAAGTGGGGATACAGAAGCAGACTGATGACTTTCCGTCTGCGTCAATTCATAAATGTGTTTTTTAATCATAGACGTGGGTTCAGCCAGTCACTTGCTTAACTAAAGTCAAATTGACTGTAGAATAAGTCCAACGTGCACACTGAGTGTCCAAGCAGGGCTGGAGACGTCCTCACCATTATTACCCTTCTGACTTGAGAATGAGCCCAATGTGAACTCCAAGTGGCCAGGCAGGGCTGGGAGACATCATTGCTATTATCAGTTTTTTCCTGGAGCTTCTCACCTGCTGCAGCCTTGTGATGGAAGGAGCTTCAGAAGAGTCTCTGTTTGCCATAACTTGAGGGACATACTAATCATTCTTGTAAATTTAACAATAAGATACGTATTAACTAATGAAGGTTAATGAACTCTTATTTATGTTAACATAAATGAATATGTTGATTAGTGAGTTTTTATAGATACCACAATTCAGCTAGGTCATTAAGAAAAGCAAATTACAATAATTTATAAATAAAGGTTAAATCACAGAAAATCTATAATAAACCATAATTGCTTCAGAAGTAGTTGAAAGGTTTTTGCAAAGATTAACTTACACATGTGAAGGCTTGCTTACAGTTCTGAGAACGTATTGTATTCTCTATGAATATTTGCTTAAAAATGTAGCTATCCTCACCAAAAAAGTGACTATAATCACAACACAGTGCAACTCCCAATGAGAGGTGGTAACACATACGTTGTCTGCCTAGGGCTGAGTATCACAAATATGATTATTGATCATTGCTTCAAGGCATGATACCAAAGATGTTACTTTTTTGAAAAGTAAAGGGCATTAGTTGCAATGGGATTCCGTACATGTCATGCAGCACTTTCATGAAAGAGTCAGTAATGCACTGCCAGAGTTTAAGAGCCAGGAGACACCTTGTCTTAAACCCTGGGTGGACTTGGCCCCACAAACCATTTCTGTCCTTTTATCCTCCCTGTGTTCACTATCTACTGATGTTGTTGAACGTTCATCTATTTGCATTTATGAGAACTGAGCCTCTAAGTCTTTTAAAGGAGGATCACTGAATATTTTTTATTCGTTGATTTATTAGACAACAATTCAGAGTATTTAACATTCTATTGAATGTTATCATGCACCTCATGTTAATGTTATATGAATAAAAGTAAATCCCTGGGAAAACATACATCTTTCAGTTCCTTGAAATATGATGCAACTCTGTCAAATATACCCTAATCATACCCTCAGGGTGGTGCCTGTGGCTCAAAGGAGTCGGGTGCTGGCCCCATATGCCAAAGGTGGCGTGTTCAAACCCAGCCCTGGCCAAAAACTGAAAAAAAAAAAAAAAAAAAAAAAAAAATATATATATATATATATATATATATATATATGTGTATATATATATATACATATATATATATGTATGCATATATATATATGTATATAAAATCATACCCTCAGATTAAACAGTAATAAAAATATGCAATGCATCATATAAAACTACAGTGTCATGATCCAGGTTTTTCATATGTGCTTCCCTTTTATAGGACAACCAGATCCTTATGAATGGAGGTGCCATAGTGCCTTGAGTTGTGCACAGTATAGTGGAGGCTGAACCTTAGAAGACTGAAATAGGGAGTCTTTGAGGTGCCTGTAAGTCTTAAAGATTCTGTAAGTGGCAACCCCAAAGTCTCACTTTATGAGAATGCAATAAGCAAAAATGAGTCCAGTTTGATTATATATTGAAACCTTCTCAGCTCCCTTATCTTCTGGACTAGTGTGTAAAATCACTAAAGTCTCTCCTGTGAAGGAGGAAATTCTATTAAATTATCTATATGTGTCCCTGATGGGATCTAATTTGCCATTTCATAATTTATCAAAACATTAATCTAATTAAATGACAATATAGGGATTTTTGAGACTGAAGAACAGGCATGCATTGAATCTGTGAGCACACACTGCATTTCCATTTGTTTCTTTGTTCACGAAAAATTTGTTGATATGTAACAAGTGACAAGCAATGGCCTGGAGCAGAGTCTACTGCTCATAAGTTTACACTCTGCATAGACGTTTCATTCACTAGTAAGGTGATCTGTCTATATCAGAAGTTAATGTATAATTCATATAATGTACCTTGAACATATTGGTCTATTTATCTCGGATTTAAAATTCATTTTCTTGTCATTTCAATTTCTAGTCAAATTCATGTCAAAGAATTTCCATATGTAACTGCAATATTTTTCTTTCTAATACTTTGAAATGTTTATTAAACTTAAACACCATAATGTAATGCTATATTCTCACCTTTGCTTACCTTATAATTATAAAGGAAACTTAAGTAGATTTGGATCCTTTTATTAACTCCTATTTACTCTTAGTTACTAAAATGTAATGACTAAGAAATCATACTCAAAGACAGCAATCTGACCTGATCAGTGGAACAAGCCATCTTCTTACAAGCATGCTCATAAGTTAGCAGAAATAAATAGAATAGAAGAAATAAAACTAGAATTATGAAGAGAACTTTAGGAAAATAAGACCTTGCTAAGAACTTACTGTTAAATTTTAACGTTAAGATTGAGTTATGTATTTCATGAAATTAAAAATCCAAAAATTATGTGAATGTGTCCTCAGATTATAGTGACAAGGATTGCAGCCACCAAAGATCCAACCCTGACAGTAAACAACATGCTGAGAAAAAAATAATAAGAGCTCAAGAAATGATAGATTTACTGAATGTAATAGTTTGTCCAATGAAATGAAATGAAGCATTTTAAACAATTAGTGTAAATTCTGTAAGACAAATAATACATATCTACTTACCTTTGCATATATGAATTACACTAAAACAGCAATTCTCTCAGTCCTTTCTGTCCCTAGCTTAAGGCTAGGCAGGGCCAGTGAGCTCAAGTTTATTGTTGTATTTAACCTACTGTGAATTAATGTCCTAACTGATAATGGTATGGTCATTAATTTCAAAAATAACAAAAAGTTGAGGTAATAAAACACAAATACATGGCAAATTTTATAAACATAAGACCCAAATAAATGTTATGGTACTAAAACGTAGGATGCCAACAAATAAGAAATAAAATAGTTACCATATATACTCGAATATAAACCGAGTTTTTCGGCACAAAATTTATGCCGACTTCAGGCTTTTCGGCACAAATTTTGTGCTGAAAAAACTCGGCTTATACTCGAGTATATATGGTATTAAATATGAGATTCAAATAACTTAGAAATACCTATTCAGAGAGGAGACATAATAAGTATGCAAACTCAAGTTTGAACAAATATTTCAGACAAAATGCTACCAGACTCAGACAAGAAATGGAACAAGGCTTGGAAATCAGTGAAATCAGAAGACAGATGCAGCCTACAGGGCCACTGAGATGCATATGTGTGTACTAACATGCAGATGGGGAGTAAGGGCCATTCAGATGAAGGCTATGTGTACTAACATGCAGACGGGGAGTAAGGAGCACTGAGATGTACGGTGTGTGTACTAACATGAAGATGGGTAATAAGGGCCACTGAGATGTATGGTGTGTGTATTAACATGCACATGGGAGTAAGGGCCACTGAGATGTAGGGTGTGTGTACTAACATGCAGATGGGGAATAAGGGCCACTGAGATGTAGGGTGTGTGTACTAACATGCAGATGGGGAGTAAGGGCCACTGAGATGTAGGGT
>CAUYPK010163112.1:0-12160 GCA_963574355.1 Loris lydekkerianus | reverse complement strand
CACCCATCTCCATACTCATCCACCCATCAATCCATGTGTCCACCCATCTCCATACTCATACACCCATTTATCCATGTATCCACCCATCTCCATACTCATACACCCATCTATCCATGTATCCACCCATCTCCATACTCATACACCCATCAATCCATGTATCCACCCATCTCCATACTCATCCACCCATCTATCCATGTGTCCACCCATCTACAGACTCATCCACCCATCTATCCATATGTCCACCCACCTTCATACTCATACACCCATCTATCCATGTGTCCACCCATCTCCATACTCATCCACCCATCTATCCATGTGTCCACCCACCTTCATACTCATCCACCCATCTATCCATGTGTCCACCCATCTACAGACTCATCCACCCATCTATCCATGTATCCACCCATCTCCCTACTCATCCACACATCTATTATGTGTCCACCCATCTCCATACTCATACACCCATCTATTCATGTATCCACCCATCTCCATACTCATCCACCCATCTATCCATTCATTCAATAACTATTTATCAAGGTTCTGTTTGTGTCTTGTGCCCCCAAGGTGACCTGTGAAACTCTGTGGTTGGTGAACCACACAGGGGTAGTCCCTGCCCACCTGTAGTGTGCTGCCTACTCAGGCAGATTGAAAACAAATCATCAATGTCACATGTGAATGGCTAATGGTGATTGTGATCTGTGTGATGTATGTCAGCAACTGTGACACTTAACGACAGAGATGCAATCCTAAACATGAACGGGAGAAGGGCAGGGAGGTCTCCAGGAAGAAGCAACGTTTAAGCTGACTCCTGTAGAGTGCATAGGGGTTAGCTAGGGGCAGAGAGGAAAGTGCTCTAGGCCGAGGGCACAAAGATGTGCAAAGGCCTTGAGAGGGGAGAGCTCCAGCCCGCAGGGACAGCAGGAAGGCGCACACAGCTGGATGTGGAGCAGAGGTAGAGAGGTGAATCATTTTTCCTGGAGTCTGAGATTAACAATAATTTTTTTATTCCTGTCTTTATAATGAGTATGCATTTCATTAATAATGAGGAAAAAGGTTTGAAGAGGGTTAAAACAAAAATACTGAAGCTTCCTGAGGAAGACATAGAATATATCCCAGAGATGGTTGTCTTTATGGAAGAGAGATGGGGGCCAGAAACATAGCTGGGGCTGGCAGGGAAGGCAGACCTTTGCTCCTATTGAACCCCACTCCAACCTCCCTTGTCCTGGCCCTTCCTCTGGGGGGCCTTGAGCAGGGAAAACAGGGAGGGGGGCTGCTGTTGGAAGAGTCTGGCATGTGGAATAGATATTAATGTTGCAGAAGGGGGAGCTTGGGGGAAGACAGACTATTAAAATTCTGTAGTCCTGAAAAATACATAAGTCTAAAATAAGACTAATGAGACATTTACTGGTGTGGCTGCCTTGCATTAATGACCCTGCTGAGGATAAGATCGCAGAAGGCTTTCAATGTAATTACCAGGCTAATGATTAGCTGTGACATCACTGGAGACTAAGATGCAGGCCTTGTTTTGGATTGCTTTCAACGTCAAGACAGTACTGACCGCCTGGCTGCCTGAGAAATCTCAGGGTGCAGGCTGCACCCGTACCCCTGGACCCTCCTCCCCTGGCTGCTGGCTTCTAGCCAGCAAGCTCCATGGTCCCCTCCTCACCCTTAAACCTGAATTCCAGGGCATTTAAAGAAAGCTTCTGGGACCGTGAACTTCAAGCAGCAATTTGTCAGCACCTGTGGGGGCTGAATGCCCGCCCAGAAAAGTGGGAGTTAGGAGGCTGTCCAGAAGGAATCTCAAATGAACAAGTGATGCATTAACCAATGAGTGCTTTCAAAAGCCTCTGCCCCGGAACACCCAGGTAAGACACAGAAGACAGCATGTAATGCTCTGTCTTGGAGAACTCTTGGCTCTGAGTCCACCCAGCCCACCCATTTCGACAGATGGGGAACAGCAAAGTTCAGAGAGAACTAGCTTCCCAAACAGCACCCAGCAAGGCTTATACTCTTATGTGGATTATGGAAAGATGAAAGTGGAGAGTGATAATCTTATCCAGAAGTCCCGCTTCAGGAATCCACAGTGCCCTAAATTGCTAATTGTGTCCCCCTCATCATCAAAACTACAAAGAAGTTCACACCTTCCCATACGGCATGGACTGGACATGGGCGTGGAGATGGACAAGAATCACTAGCTGTAGGGGCACTGAAGGAATTCAGCCTTCGTTTTATAGATTCAGGGGAGCCAGGGAAGGGGTCGTCTAGACTTGTGGTGTTCAGCCTGGTTCAAAGCACTACAGACACACAGATCTTCATAAGGGGAGGCACAGCCTCTTTTCAGAGAATCTATCAAGGATCAGGCTTCAGGAAGCATCAAGCCATCTAGGGGATCAGGGATCCTGCAGGAAGAAGAAGACAGTTTAGTGCTGTCTATGAAACAGGTTGGAGTAAGTGGTTCAGAACCAAGACTCTAAATGGCTGGGTGATTTTGGAGCTCTCTTCTTGCGCGACTTTGGCACAAGGCCATGCAGTGGTGTTTTAAAAGCCCTTTAGACCTAGAAGATAAGATTCTTTGTAACAGTTCCCAGAGTGCAGGGGACTGGAGCAATGGAGAATCCAGCTGGAGAATGGGGGGGAAAGGGAAGCTGGAAGCAGAGAAATTCATTCATTCAGAGACTCTCTGGCAGTAACCCTGGAGTATATGTGGATAGTGGGGTGCATAATGATGCATAAGAATTACCAATTTTCTTTCCAAGTCCCCAGAAGCTCGTATTCTAGAAGCCACCCCTCCTGCATCATTAGTGTCCATATGAAAGAGCATGGAGTTTGGGGAAGTAGAGTTTATTCAGGAGGAGGGAGAGAATAAATGGGGTTGAACAGAGTCTCCCACCTACTAATTTACATAGGAAGAAACTGCAGTCCAGGCCAGGCCATGACTGGCCCAGGATCACACACACCCAGCTGTTCTCCATCCAGCCCAGTGCTCCCCCATTCCACAATTCAATTTCTTCCTTCCTGCATTTCAGTTTTTAGCAGTTCCAAGATGGTAAGCCTAACAGGTGATTCAGCTCAGAAACTGAACTACAGAAGAGCAAAGTGTCTTAAGTAGTCATCAGAGGAGTACAATTAAGTGTTTGGTTTTGGGGGGACAGAACATAGTAGATCGATAAGGGGTAAGTAAAAGAAAACTGGTTTTCCTTGAGACTTGACTGAGTCATTTATTAACAGCTGTGAGGTCATGAGTGGGTTCTAGGCAGAGAATAAACCCCAAAATGCTCGCACGCACACACACACATATGTGCGCACATGCATGCCCGACGTCCCAAATCTATAGATATAGAGGGCAACCCCCATTCTGAAACCTGGGTCAGATCTGGTACCTTTTCTTTTTTCTTTTTCTTTTTTGACTTTCTTGGGTAATACTATCTTTGAGGGGGCCATCTGACTCCACCAACCACCACCAGCTGCCTCCCAGGTTCCTTTTAACCTTTAAGGTCATCTCAACGTGTCAAAGCCAAAGACATGAGCAACTGTGTCACAATTCCATCCCTCACCTGCCAGGTGGCTTTGAAAGATGGAGTTAAGCCTTCCAAAGTGACTTCAGTCTGAACTTTTAAGCACCTGGCTCTCAGTGGCCTCACCCTAAAATGACCCCAGTAGCTAACTTAGGTGCCTGGAGGCAGGGTCTGCACCCAAGAAATGAAGCTGCAGGTCTCTTTCAAAGTTTGGGATTTTTTTTTCTCAGTCTAACTTAACTTTGAGTCTTTGATCCCAAGATGAGTGAGCATAGTGACCTCAAGGCAAGAGCATGCATAGACTTTGATTTCAAGTTGTCTGAGTTCTACCACATTTCTGAGTCTGCCAGTTGCATGCCCCCAACTACAGACAAGGTACAATAAAAGTATTGTCTTGCCTTGTGTTCCCTGGAAAGAGAACCTACCTGAGTCTGGGACTGAGGCCAGAATGAGGATATGCAAAGGGGACATGTATATGGCACATCTTGTTTAGATGTCAAGTGATGTGCCCAGGGTGCCAAATTTAAGGAGACCCTCATTCTGAGGGACATACAAGTGCAAGGTCAGCCCTAGAGAGTAGGAGCCTCCTTAAATTTTGAGCCTTGAGTGCCTCACCCTAGACCCATCCCTAAGGCTCTGATGGAGATTCTTCTGCAAGAGATTTATTGTAGGAGCACTCTCTGGAGAAAATTTTCTAAGGATCAGGGGATCCTTAGAAATGGAGAAGAAAAGAAACCAAGGAAAGATGTGGTTGCAACTGAGGTCTCACCTCTGCCTGATCCCTGGTAGCTGTGGATCATGAATGGCACCAAAATGTTGCCCTATGTGAAGTTAAGGGCACTCCTATATTAATTAGTCCCTGACCACAGACCATCCTTGGGTGTGCATAACTTCCCAGGCATGTCTGAGCTAGGTACCGTTAGGCCAAGTCTACAGAAAGGGTCAGGATTGGGGGGAGGTCCAGGGGTGGTGGTTCATGCCTATAATCCTAGCACTCTGGGAGGCTAAGTTGGGTGGATTGCTTGAGCTCAGGAGTTTGAGACCTGCCTGAGCACAAGCAAGACCCCATCTCTAAAAATATTTGAGTGTTGTGGCAGGCACCTGTAGTCCCAATTATGTGGGAGGCTGAGGCAAGAGAATCACTTGAACCCAAGAGCTTGAGGTTGCTGTGAGCTATGATGTCACAACACTCTATCAAGGTGAGAAAGTGAGACTTTGTCTCAAAAAAAGGGGGGCAGGTAGAGGGTACATAGGGGGAAGATGTGAGCTGCCAGCAGCCAGCACTCAGAGTAGTCAGGGCTGCAGGCACTGGCCAGGTAAAATGGATAGTGACCAACAAAGTCTATTAAGAGTACCTACTCCCTCAGGTGGCTGGGAATGTGTATATGGTACATCTTGTTTAGATGGTGCATAGTAGGCTCTCAGTTCTCAATGAGGGTAGTTAATATTACTCTACACTTCATGGGAGCAGACCCCCTCTCAGTCTTTGCCATTCTTCTCACAGTGCCTGGATTAGTGTTGGACTCATAGTGGGTTCTCATTTATTCGCCAGGTTAATGAATTATTCTTACTGGTATCTAATATTACCATGGCTTTGGCTGAATCTGACCCTGAAACATATGACAGGTAGGTTAGATTTTCCAGACATGATGTGAGAAGATGCTCTGAGGGGAGAGGATCTTAAGTTTTATTTCAGTTTTTGTTACTTTCCTTCTGCATTTCCAGTCCATGGATATGTAAAGCAGCTTCTCAGCCTCCAAAGGCCTGGGATGAGGGTCTCATTTTGTCTCCTGGGCTGGCGTAAAGTGTCTAGCTTCCCGTGGACCCTAAGCATTCTCAGATCTTCCCTTTAGCCATCCCAAACCCAAACACCAGGTATGTCAGTCATTGTGATCCTGGGCTCTTTCTCCAGGACGCAAATGTCTGTGGCTCCTAAGTTATAATCTGAACCTCACAATCTTTGTCAAATTCCCACTGAAGCTATTAATACATGCAGGGATGGATTTCTTCTTTCATATTTTGGAAACTAATCCTTCTGTTTCAGCAAGAGAGCAGAATGTTGGGTCAGGGAATCTGTACTCAATTATTTAACACCACTGAGATGCAACAGGCCCAGCGTGACAATGTTTTGCTGTGTGGCGTTGTGTAATTCACTTGACCTCTCTGTGCTGCAGTTTCCTCATCCAGATAATGAGGGATGGCCCATATTTATCTCCTGAAGTTGTAGTGAGAATTTAGTAAGATAGCTTGGAAAAGGAGACTCTGACCAGTTACTTCCCTGGTATAGAACCTTTAGGAGCATGAGGGTTGCACATCACTATAATGAAGTTCCATCATTTACAGTCCCGCAAGGCCATATCTGGTGTGACTTCTGTGTAAATCTCAGATCTGTCCAGCCCCTGACGCTGCACCAGCCACACTTGCCTCTTTTCCATTGTTCATAATTCCAAGCACCCTCCTGCCTCAGGGCCCTCATTACCTTTTCATGCCTCTTTTCTGCCCCCTGCTACTCACATGTGTACTCCAGCAAACTTACCCAACCCATCTTTCAGTTCTCCTTTCAAATGTCACCTCTTCCAGGCAGACCTCCATGATCTCCACGTAAACCACTAAAGGCCCTCTCTCTCTTCTTTTCCTTCATGAACTTTTCATAGTTACATGTATCCAACTGGAACCACAGTCTGCTGAGTTCTGTGAGCACCATGAGGACAGGGCTGTGTCTACATATTCACTCCGGTACCCCCAACACCTGACACTGAGTAGACACTCAACAAACACATAGATGAATGAATGATTGACCTTCCTGCAGCTCACCTAAAGCAGGTGCTCTAGAGATCTGAGCCTGGCTGGGTGGGTTCTGGTCATTGTAGTTGCAACCAGAGGCTGCCCCCCACCTCCAGCCATCATCCCGCACTCCACCTTCAGCTGTCTGCCTGCTTGGATGCTATATATTTTCAAGGCATTACCCTGTGCAATGTGCATTCATGCCGCACACCCCCAGCAGCTTAATCTTCCCCTCCCCAGCGTCCATTGGCATAATCAACCAGGGGCCTGCCCAGAACCTGCCAAGCTTGTATTAATGTTGGCTCAGTGTGAGATTTATTCCTTCCCAGCAAAGCTCAGGCTGGTCCTGGCTCAGCGAGGACTCCCCCACCCTTATATCCCTCACTACGCACACACGTGTGCACACACACACACACACATACAGGCACACACAGGAGCATTGTGTTGTGTTCCAATAAGCTTTTGAGAAGGGAAGCTCCTTGGTCTTTTTCAGATACAGGAACTGTGATTTCAGTGTCTCTGCATCATCACTTGGCCTGGAACCCTGTTTCCTGTCCTGTAAAGGCCAGCAGCAAGCTGGGAGTGCAGTCTCACTTGTAAGTGTGAGTGCTAATTCTGGGGTCAGATGGCTATGTGATTTGACTGGGCAATTCACCTCTCTGATCCTCCCTTTCTCCTCCATAAAATGGGGGAGTGATTTTGGTGGGCTATGTCACATGCTTGCATTCCCACTAAAGGCAGCCAGCATCTGAAGAGAAGGAACGGACTAGCCCTCCACCCAGCGATGGGAAAAGTAGAAGATGGAATGTCTACTCCCACTGCCATCCAAGATGGAGTTAATCTGCAGCCTCTGACCCATGTCAGCTCCAATCACACAGACCCCACAGGGAGAGAGAAGAGCATCCACCAAAGACATGCTGTGGCCCTGTGTCCTGACCACATGTCCCTGAGCTCCAGTCACACACAACTTGCACTGATCTCAGGAAATATCCCCTTTGCACCTGCTGCTTCCTCCACATGAATTCCCCTTCCACCTATTTCCTACCTGGAAAACTTAAATTCATCCCTCAAAGTCCAGATCTGAAGCTGGACATGGCTCTGACATGGCTCTCCCAGCCATTGGTGAACCCGTGGGGATAGGAGTCATGTTCATCTCTGATTCCCTAAGGCTTAACCAGTGTCCAGCACGTGGTGGAAACTTAATCCATGTTGGAATGAATTATTCTTTGTATCCCCAAAGCTTAACTCCAAAACTGGGGCATACTGATTACTTAGTGAACATTTGTAGAAATAATCAATTAATTATTATGCACCTCTCTTCCAACTCTATAGTCTCGGAGCCTATCAGAGTTCATTCCTTCAAACCTGAATAAACTGTGCTCCATACTCTGGGCACACAGCACACTGCCTGGACCACACTAAGTGCCAAGGAAGGGTTTGCATGAATCTTTTTGCCCTCAGCACCTGGGAGAGTGTCTAGAGAACTACTGTAACTAACAAACCCCACTTTTCTTCAGTTCAGGATGTTCAGGTTTATCTCTACTACCTGATGATGTAATCCAAGTTCAGGGCAGCAGAAGATGAGAGTGTACAGGAGGGGCTCTGTACCAAATTTTTCATTCAAAATCTCAGGTTCCTAATGGATCTGTCACTTTGAACAAACCACTTTCCAGGGTCACCCTGACTGTTGAAACCCAGCTGGCATGTTGGAGAAAGATCCTGGAAGACTCATATATAGGAAGATTTTATGGGCCAGGCTGGGGACATGCCCATCTCAGTTCTGCTCACTCCATTGGCTAAAATTCAGTCACATGGCCACACCTAGCTGCAAGAGAGGCTGGGGAATGTAGCTTAACAGTATGCTCAGGAAAAAGAGGAAATGGGTTTGATAAACAGTTGGCCGTCCTACAAACTTGTCAATCATCAATAAGCATAGGAATGAATAATGTGAATGAGTTATTCTCTATCTAGATTCTAGACAATGTGTACAAATGGAATATGCTTCGTAAATCATCGAAATAATTCATTGCTGTGTCCACAAATGCCTTCTGTAGCGTCTGGCATGCAGATGGTAGCTCAGTAAATGAATGAATAAATGGACGGATGGACGGAAAGAAAGAAGAATAACTATAACCCCATATTCTAATATAATTACTGGCAAACATAATTAATGGCATGTACGCAAACATAATTAATGTCATATATGCTTTGGAAATTGTTACCTTCATAAACTAGGGCAATGGGTTACCCTGGCTGACTCATGCCTTATTTATTATTTATTTATTTATTTGCAGTTTTTGGCTGGGGCCGGGTTTGAACCCTCCACCTCTGGTATGTGGGGCCGGTGCCCTAGCCACAGAAGCTGCCTGACTCATGCCTTTTTGAATAAGTCCAAAGACCCTGACCACTGGGTCCTCTGGGATCTTCCCTTGATCCGGAACCCTTGGTCCCCTGATGCTCATTATACCCCAAGGACCTGGCCACCTTCTAGCCACCAAGCAGGCTCAGAGTTACCTTCACGTTTCTCAGGTGTGGTGGCTACAGCTCCCTCCGAGTGGGAGCAGTGGAAGGCAGGGGGTGGGGAGCCAGGGCAGGGTTTTCAATTCAAGGTCTGCTTCCTGCTTGAGTGATCAACATCATTTCCATACTATAATTACATTGCCCAATCCTCTCCTGATTTTACTGCTATCTTGTAAGCCGTCCCGGTTGTGAGTAATTTAAAGCTATATGAGGTGTCAGACTCCGTGAAACAATCACCCCTCAAAGAAATATGGCCCTAGATCGTAATTGATAAGTCCCATTAGGCAATGGGGCCTCTTATTTCCTATTTGGTCTCTTCTGAGACGGCCTTGTTGATTTGCCTAATGCAGACTGTATCCTCAGCATTGGAAAGGGAGAAAGACCCTTCCAGCTTTGGGGCATAAGGGGTGAGGGACAAAGCCAGGGACTAGCAGGAAGATGGTATCAAAGAAGGGTGGGGGCTCCTGGATAGACCTTGGCTGTTTTTTCTCCATGATCTGACTGATTTTTCTGCAGAGAATGCCTCTGAGGAGAGTTAAAGGGAAAAGGGAAAGCACTTGGCTCTGAACTCTGCAGATGGTTCAGGAGGGACACACATCGTTGTGAAGGCACCCCAGCCCCTCTTGTCCTGGGGTCCCCTTTCCTCTAATCCCCAGGCCTAGAATTTCAGCTGAGCCAGAATGTACTGAAATAATTGTAGCTATCTCATGCTCTTGTAAAATTTAGGACTGATTTGCTCAAACATCTCCTCCTGTATTCTATCCATTCACCTGCCCTTCTGAGGTCCAGGGCTCAGAGAAGAAAGGACTCTACTGTCAGATGGGAAAGCAAGCTGGAGTGAAGAGGAAAGAGCACTGAACTAGGAGGTAAGCAGTGGAAGTCCAGGCCCTACTCTGCAGCCAACTTTGTGAGCTGCTTCGAGCAAGTCTCTTTCTCTCTCTGGACCCTAATCTTCCCCTTTTAAAATAAGGGGCTAGTCTAGAACATTTTTAATGAGTTGCCAGTGTTTAAAATTAAGAGGTCACACATAAGAAAAAAATTACAGATCCTCCTCTGAATTCTAATTGGAAACACTGGTCTCGCATTTCCAGACAGCAAGCACTGAGAGGTGAGTGCCCTCTGGTTCACCACAGCCCCCATCACGCCCTGCTATATTACAACTTGCTTCTCTTGCTTATATCATCAACTGGCTCTTGTAAGCGTATATGTTGGTGATTTTTAGATATCTGTTCCCTACTCCAGCTTCACCAATCTACTCACTCTCACATGGGAACCAATGACTTATAACCATCGCCTCTGACTATTTCACCTCAACACTCATTATCTCTGGGTGTTGTCACCTCGACTCAGTGCCATGGACAGACCATTGAAAGAGATACAGGAGGCAAATAAGTTTCCCCTAGACCCACCACGTCCCACCTTGTGGGCAGCCAGCCACTTGCCCGTCACCAAGCATATGTTGAACTTTGGTGCCCTAGAAATTTACCTTGTTATTACCCAAGCCCCGAATCTTCACTGCTTCTTCTCGCTACCTGATTGATTTGTTTGTGATTCTGTCATTCCTCATGATCAGGTTGGCAGGGCGGGAGGACGGGGCTGGGTTGGGTGATTCTTCTCTGGCAAGACGTGTCAAAACTGCCTGTCTATCTTTTGAGCGCAACTGCTGTTTCCCAAACTCTACCTTCCATGTTGCTGTAAAAATGACGGATCTGATATCGTCTATTGCTGTTATGCAGTTTAGTTTCTGATATCTGTTTTTCCTTCCAAAATTCCCTAAGTGATTGAGAGCCCATGGTTGCTTTTTTGAGATGCGTCATAAGGCCTCCCATGTGAGCAACTTGGCCAGACAACGTGGATAGGAGATAAGGGGAAATTATCAAGTATCTCCACGCTGTTTTTTGCTGGCGTCTCTTTGTAAGTTCCCTCCAGGGTGTCTCTCTGGGAGTCCACGGCTGTCAGGAGGAGATTAGTTGATGAAACCAGTTTCAATTCCTGATAATTGCTTGACACAACACTCAAACCCACCACAGTTTGGAGCCCACTGAGTGCCCAGTCTGTGTCGGGCACTGTGCTGGGGACAGGTACGTAGGAGCAGAAGAACAACATCTCTCCTCTCCAGGAGCTCCTATTCCAGAGGGGGAGACAGACTCAGAAGAGCCAGCAGCGGTAAGCATCAGGAAGAAAAATTAATCTGAGTAAAGAGAGGACGGTGGCAGTGGCTATTTTAGATTAGAGCCAAGCAAAGGCATCTGGACTAAGTAGAGACTCAGATGAAGCAGCTGCTCGGGCCACGGGGGTGAGCTCTCTGGCTGGAGGGAGCAGCAGGTGCCAGGGGCTGGCAGCTAGAATGTGATTGGCATTTGAGGACTAGAAAGGCCTTTGTGGCTGGAGCAGAATGAGTGAGGGAGAGAACAGAAGAGACTGGGTCAGAAAGCTGGTCCTCATGCCCACTACTCTCAGTACCCTTGCCCCTACATTCTCAGCTGGGGCTTTGTATCTAGCAGGGGTCTCCAGAGAACAGAATAGGTACATCAAGATGTAAATGTACGGTAGGTGTGGGGAGGGTGCAGAGTTAGAGATAGAGGCTACAAGCTCCTTGGCAGGAACTGATGCTATAGTCTTTTTTATTTATTTATTTATTCATTCATTCATTCATTCATTCATTCATTCATTGTGAAGATGGGGTCTTACCGCAAAATCTACAAACACGTGACAAAAAGCTCATCATCCTTAATCATCAGAGAAATGCAAATCAAAACTACTTTGAGATATCACCTAACCCCAGTAAGAGTAGCCCACATAACAAAATCCCAAAACCAGAAATGTTGGCGTGGATGTGGAGGAAAGGACACACTTCTACACTGCTGCTGGGAATGCCCACTAGTACATCACTTCTGGAAGGAAGTTCGAAGAATACTTTGAGACCTAAAAATAGACCTGACATCCGATCCTATAATTCCTTTACTAGGTTTATACCCAGAAGACCAAAAATCACAATATAACAATGACATCTGTACCAGAATGTTTTTTGAAGCCTAATTTATAATTGCTAAGTCATGGAAGAAGCCCAAGTGCCCATTGACCCACGAATGAACTAGCAAATTGTGGTACATGTATACCATGGAATACTATGCAGCCATAAAGAAAGATGGAGACTTTACCTCTTTCATGTTTACATGGATGGAGCTGAAACATATTCTTCTTATCAAAGTATCTCAGGAATTGAAGAAAATGTATCCAATGTACTCAGCCCTACTATGAAGCTAAATTATAGCTTTCACATGAAGGCTATAACCCAACTATAGCACAAGACTATGGGGAAAGGGCCAAGGAAGTGGAAG
>CAUYPK010163111.1:0-41669 GCA_963574355.1 Loris lydekkerianus | reverse complement strand
TCTTCCTTCTTCCTTCTTCCTTCTTCCTTCTTCCTTCTTCCTTCTTCCTTCTTCCTTCTTCCTTCTTCCTTCTTCCTTCTTCTTCTTCTTCTTCTTCTTCTTCTTCTTCTTCTTCTTCTTCTTCTTCTTCTTCTTCTTCTTCTTTTTTTTTTTTTTTGCAGTTTTTGGCAGGGGCTGAACCCCTTGGTAGAGTGAGTGCCATGGTGTCATAGCTCACAGCAACTTCAAACTCTTGGGCTAAAGCAGTCCTCTTGCCTCACCCTCCCAAGTAGCTGGCATTACAGCCACCTGCCACAATTTCTGGCTATTTTTTTTTATTTTTTTTTTTTTTAGAGATGGGTCTTACTCTTGTTCAGGCTGGTCTCTGAACTCCTGAGCTTAAGCAGTTTACCCACCTTTGCCTCCCAGAGTGCTAGGATTACAAGTGTGAGCCACCATGCCCGGCCCCCAGTCTGGCTTCTGAGGGGGAGGTACTGGATTCCACAGAAAACACTACCCAGTCCCAGCAGTGTCTGACTAATGGTTAACTGTTAAACACCCCACCTCCCCCAACCATACCAAGCAGGAGTGCTAGCCCATTGGGCAGAGAGTGCAAAGGATATAGGTTCTTCCTCTGGATGCTGAAATGATTACAGCTTGGTGTGCCAGCCACAGCATCAAGAGCTTTGTACAGATCATCTTATTTGGTCCCCACATGATCCTATGAGACAGTCTTTCCATGGCTGTTTTACCCAAAATAAAGGAAGAATTTTCTTACTCAAGTTCATAGAACTAGGAAGTTAATGGGGTCAGACTCAAAACCAGGACCACATGACTACAAAGTCCATGCTGTTAACCTGTTCCTCCTCCCTGCCTCCCTCCACAGTCTGTCCTCATGTTCAGCAAACATTTTGAGGTTCAGCAAACTGCTATGCCCTCAAACCCCATTTCTAGTAATGGTAATGCCAGTGCCATACATTTGATTCAGTATGGAGGCAGAGAAACCTGGGCACCCAAGCCTAAGCGGTGCGGGCTTGGCTCCTGCAGAGCACACACTTGCTAGATACCACTAGGGTTCACTAGGAGGGAGAGGCCCTTCCAGAGCAGGCCCCTTCTCAAAGCTTGTGAGGGCCCCACCTGCTCTGGCTTCTTCTCATACTGAGTTTCTTGCTCTCTCTGTTCTGCTACCTTGAACCTGCCAATTCTGTCCTGCCCCAGGCCTTCCCATATGTTCTTCCTTCTGCCCAGAATGCTCCCCAGCCCACCCTACTCATCCTTCAGGCCTGAGTTCCAGGGTTTACTCGCTGGGCAAGGACTCCCCTGATCCCAGGTGAAGATGATAGTATTTCCCATGGCTAATTAAGGAGGTATCATCTGTCTCTGGCTCCATGAGGTAGGCTCTGTGTTCATCTTACTTATTTCCCTCTCCCTAGCACCTGCGCATAGTAGCTGCTCAATAAATATTTCACTCCTGGATGATCGTATGAGATTTCAGGAGGGAGCCTACCCTCAGTAGAAGCAGAAAGGAGGACAGACTAGGAAGATGAAATGAGATTCCCCAGCCCCCATCTATCCCAGAACCATCCTTAAGCCACCAGCCCCCCGACTCTGCTTAACCCTTCCCCTCCCCTGGGCTCCTTTGGAAGCCGACCATCTGGCTTGGAGGCTATTTGCATATTGTCTGGGCCTCAACAAGCCTAGCAAGATGTCCCTGGGGGTGTGTTTCAGGCCAGGCCGAGTGTCCCTTGCATCTTGCAAAGGGAGCTATGAGTTCCACCTCTCCCCACCCCCAAATCCAGGCATGGGGGAACAATAGGGTGGTGATGCGGTAGCCTCACCATGGTAACAGGCCATCAAAAATGTGGGCAGGCCTGGGTGGGAGGCGGGCAAAGGAGGGAGGGAGTGACCTCAGCAAATAGGAGCATCATGATAAATGAGCCAGCACCAGGCAGCAGACTCATCCCCCAGCCATCCCTCTGGGACTCCATGATGGTACCATCACTTGGATGACCCCAGCATGACCACTGACCCTCCCCCCAACCCCAAGCCTCTCCAGACTAGAGCCTTACTTTTGGAGGGAATCAGGGCTGTTCCCTAATTGAGCCCTAGTTCTGTGCAGGCCAGAGCTGTGAAGGTGCAGCTGGTGGCCTTCAGGCCAGACACTGCCCCATCCCTCTCACTGCCTCTGCACACATAGGCACAGCCCCGCCCGCCAAGGCTGGCTGATGGATGTGTCAGACCCCAGCAGCTCTATCGAGCAGCCACAAGATGTATGAGCTGGCGGCCCACCAGACAGTGCCAAGATGGAGGCCAAAGAAATTCAGAGCCAAGGGGAAATTCTGAAACCCAGGCCTCAGGGAAGAACCCAGCCAGGAGTCCAAATGGACTTAGAGCTAGTTGGAGGCAGCACTCTCCCCATCCCCTGTCTGTTCCAGGGACTATGAAGACCCTGATCTACTTTGTTTAAAAAGAAAAATTAAAATGGAAAGGCAGCACTCTAGTCCATGAACTGCCCTTGGCCCTGTGCTCTGATGGTGAACGATGTAGGCAAGTTGGCCCAGAGCAAAGTGAACCAGTTCATCCAGGGTGCAGACTTGACAGTACAGCTTTCATGCTTCCTGGAGGGGAGCAGGCAGGCCAGCAAGAATGCCTTAATACCCCTGCCCAAGCCTGAGACTGTGTGTGCCACGCTGCAGTGCCCAGGCTGGGGGCAGAGCCCAAGCAGCCTTTCTCTTGCCTACACTCCAGCATTGTGGATTCGGGGCAGGAAGAGTAAAGAACCACTTGGGCCTTCTCCAGCTTAGCTGCCAAGCTTTGTCTCAGGTGTGCGGCCAGGATAGCAGATCTCTCTCCCTTCTAAGACAGTAATTCAGGATGGGGGGTGCTAACCCCAGTTCCTCTGGGCTCCCAGAGACTAGTTTTCACCCTCAGTAGAATGCCATGGTGTCACAGCTCACAGCAGCCTCCAGCTCTTAGGTTTAGGCTATTCTCTTGCCTCAGCTGCCCAAGTACCTGGGACTATAGGCGCCCACCACAAAGCCCAGATTTTTTTTGTTGCAGTTTGGCTGGGGCCAGGTTCGAACCCGCCACCCTCGGTATATGGGGCCAGCGCCCTACTCACTGAGCTATAGGCGCCGCCCTGATAGGAGAATGGTCTCTGTGAGGAGTGGGTAGTTGGGAGCCATAGGCTTCACAGATTTTATAAAGTCAGATTCCAGTGTGCTGTTGCCTGATACAACTGCAAGGGAGATGTGGGGACAGGTGGCTCTGAGCTTCCACATGATATGCAGAACGACTGGTGGCTTTCCTATGGCCACAGGGAGGCAGATCTCAGTGTTAGCTGAGCATTTAGAGACCCTTTTAAACCTCATGGCTCTTCAAGGTGGCTGCCCCTGGCCCAGAAGGCTCTGGAAGGAGGGAGTAGTAGAAGAGTGATTTGTCGGTTCCCTGCCTGGTAAAGGATCCTTCTCTCCCTCTGCCAGAGGAAATTAACTGATGTTATCAGCTCAGCAATTGTTTTTCTCTCACAAAGGGAAATATATTCAGACCCCTCCTAGAGCAAAGCCGAAACCTCCCCAGCTGAGACTGGAGAGATAAAGGGTGGGGAGCTCTTCAAGGCCATCTCAGAAGAAATCCAGCCATGGCATTTTCAGACGGCCTTCCGGGACTTGTGGGTGGGGGTCTGTCCTCTAACTCTTTAGATGTGACAGTTCCTCCTGCTGTCTGCCTTGAGTCCCCCTAATGTAAGTAAATGCTATTACTTCTTCAAGACTTCAGCAAAGGCAGGTTGAAGTTTCTCTAAAGATCTGTCTGACAAGTCATGGGCTTCCTAACCTATTTCAAACCACAGGTTCTTAGACCATCTCAGCCTGGTCTAAAAGAAGCCCCTTGAGCCCCATGTTTATTTCCTCTGGGCCAAGCAGGAATCTGAGGGCCAGGAATGAGTTGGGTTTGACAATAGTTTGTTCTGTGCATTCCTCTACAGGGGACATCCGGAACCTCCTTGTTTGGATCAAGAAGAATTTGCTAAAAGAGCGGCCAGAGCTGTTCATCCAGGGAGACAGCGTGTGAGTCCCACTCTCCCTTCCTTGAGGAGGGTGGAGGGAGGGAAGGGTGTCTGGGCCCCTACCCTAGAGTTCAGTCCTAGCCTTCACTAAGTCCTGTTCTCCCCTTCCTCCTCCCTGGTTCTTTTGGGGAATGATTTCCAATTCAGGTCTGTCTGAGGTCAATTTTCAGTTTTATTGTTGCTAAAAGTGGGTGGTTGGGGGTTTTTTAAATCCCAGGTGAAAGGAGCATGGTGAATTTCCCAGAAAACTTGGTTTCTCCCTTCTGGTTACCACAGACTTGCTGTGAAAGATTTAGTCAAGTTACTTTGCTTCTCCAGACCTCAGTCACTCTCTCCATACAGAAGATACTGAGAAAAAGGTGATACCAAAGGTTCCTTTCATCCCTCTCCTATCTAGGATGGTGCCATCCATAGAACTTTCTGCAATGTGGAAATATTCTATGTCTGTGCTGTCCAATATTAGCACCATGCTCTCACCAGCTAAGGTATGGGCTAATTTGTGTAGTCCAATATGGTAGCCACTAGTCACATGAGGGGGGTGAGCCCTTGAAAAGTGGCTAATGTGACCATTTTATTTCATTATAATTTGAATAGCCACATGTAGCTAGTAGATATTATATGGGACAGCACAAGTCTGGGATTCCAGGGAGTCTGACTTTGTGTATACACATGCACTTACACCCAAAGCATCTATACCATCCAGACCCAACCCAGCATCTAAGCAAAGGACCAGGTTTCATGTGCAAAGATGTCACTTCTAAAAGAAGGCCAGCCCCGCATTTTATAGAGGTGGACAGCACGGTCGTGAGGTTCATTCATCTGCCTCAAAACCTGGATCACTAGCAGGCCCTGGGAGCTAAGGCTGTCATCCAACCCCTGGTTCAGGTCATAGTTTCAGTGGTCCTGGAGGCCTCCCACAGGCCGGTAGTGCTCCTTGGACCACTGCCAGCAGGAGCCAGACTAACTGCCTATGCAAATGTTGGCTTCATGCCTTGTATCAGGTGAGACTGTTCTTGAGCATTCAGACGCTCAGGGCCACTGACAGCAATCCCTCATTCAGAAGAGCCAAGATGGCCTCCTCTCCAGGATGGGCATGTGGGAGGCCTAGAAGCCAAAGTTTTTCATCCCCAGGCCCAATGAGAGTAAAGTTAGACCAGTAGGAAAGTGTGCTTCTCCTAATAGTTACCTGACAGGCAGTGCATCAAGCAGGCACCTCACACCTCAGCTCATCCTTACTCCAACCTTGGGATGCAGGCACTATCATTTTAACCCCATTTTAGATGATGAAACTGATGCTCAGAAAAACTGATGCTCACCTGAGGACTGGGTGGTGATGCTACCTGGCATTTACAGCCATTTTCTTTTTTTTTTTTTTTTTTTTGCAGTTTTTGGCGGGGGCTGGGTTTGAACCCTCTACCTCCAGCATATGGGGCTGGCGCCCTACTCTTTTGAGCCACAGGTGCTACCCTACAGCCATTTTCCATCTGATCCCAAAGACCATGACTGACCTGTATTCCTTTACTCTTTACTCTCAGACTGTGGCCTCCCTTTCCTGGGAGCTCTTTAGCTAGGCCCCCGGAAGAAAGGCTCCCCAGCAAACTGTCTTTGCAGCCTCTCTACCCCTGCTGCGACTACCTCCTGCCTTTCCCTCCCTGCTACCTACCACCATCTTTCCCACAGGCGGCCAGGAATTCTGGTGCTGATTAACGATGCCGACTGGGAGCTGCTGGTCAGTACCTCAGGGACATCCTTCCCCCAACCCCTTCCTTGGCTGCTTCAGTGGGAAAAAGTCTTGGGCCTCTCCTTGGGGCTGGATAATTCCCTGCTCTACTCCAGCCCCACACTGAGGCTACCACCATGTCCCACCCCAAATAGGGAAGGGATAAGCAGCTGGGAAGCTGGCCCTCTCCTCCATGATAGAGATTAGCAAGTGATATATTAGCAAGAGCACCTGTTGGTTTTTGTTTTTTTGTTTTCAGATTAGTATGAGGATACATACAATTAGGTTATATAATTTGCTTTTGTAAGGTTAAAATCTGGGGTTCTAGTTGTGCCCTTTGCACAGGAAGAGTACAATATAGGTTACCAGTTTCTTTGGTAGTCTGTCTCTGCCATCACAGGCAGCCCTCCCCTGTTGCCCTTGGAACACGTTGTGGCGAAACTGGGAAGGTGCCTCTGAGCGTCTCCTGCTCCTCTCTCTCCTGCACCAGGGCGAGCTGGACTACCAGCTGCAGGACCAGGACACCATCCTCTTCATCTCCACACTGCACGGCGGCTGAGGGTCCCTCTCTGGGCCTGGGCTCCCTTGGCGGGGAGATCAGAACAATCAAACATCCCCTTGGGCCCTACTTCCAGGTCTCCCAGGCCCCCTTGGCTGCTTTCTTCCCTGCTTTGTCCCCCAAGCTCCCTCTAGGCAGGGAAAAGAGGCCAGGTGCTAAAAATGAGCCTATCTCAGGCACGTGAGCAGGGGCAGGCAGGCACCAGGGCCCAGCTCCCTCTCCCAGAAGCTGAGGTGGGGGAGGGTGCCTCTGGTTTGTCAGAGTGGAAAGGGGCTCGGCAACCAAGTGACTGCCGCCTTCTGCTCCTTGTGTCTCAATCTCAACATGGAGTGACCCTGACAGCACTCTAGTCCCTGGGCCACAGTGTCTTCCTGGTGAAGATGAATGGACATGAATAGCTGATGGGAGGCCCCTCCCTCTTCAAAGATTGGAGGAGTCTCTGCCTCAGTTTCCCCATCTGCACAGCTGAGAGCTCTGCCTGTCCCCCAGTGATGCCATTATGGAACCCCATCTGGGGTCTCCTATTCTTTACTGACCCCCCCCATCAGCAGCTGCTCTTCTAGCTACATCCCTCCTCCTGCTCCCCCTACTCTCAGCCCTTGACCCTGGCTGCCCTCCTCCCCACCACAGGCCACCAGATGGACTCCTGAGACCCTTCCTGTAGCTCATTCTGCTGGGGATGGGAAAAGAGAGGGAGTAGGCTAAACCTTGGACTGGCAATAGAGCCCTGAGGGGGAATCAGTGTGCCTCAGTTTGCTCTTCTACAACTGGGTATGTGTGGTATCTGAAGACTGAGGAGACACTTGATGGCATAAATGTGGACCTCTCCCTTCCCACCCCCTAAGGAAGCAGGATGGGGGCTGTCAGCCCCTGGTAGGCAAGGTGGTTCCCCCTCCCCCCTCCATCCCTTCTATAAGTCTTGGGCCCTCAGTGCCTGCAACAGCTGGTCTTGGGCAAATAAAAGACTAGCTTGTTTAATAGTCTTGCTTGGAGTTTCATCCTTAGTAAGGAGTGGTACCCCATATCCCCTCAGCCATGGTCTCTGATATGACCTCACTGTCCTCAGCCTAGGGCTCTCAAAACTTATGTGTTAAACTCAGACTATGGGGGGGGGAGGTCCAGTGGGGCCATCTGGAGCAAGGAGTGGCAGAGCCAATCTATGTGGACCAGTCTGGGTCACAGGATGCATCTCCATCTGTCTGTCCAAGGCCAGGCTTTGTCCCATCAGCTACAGCCAGCAGCCTTAGAACTCAAAATGAGTGCTGAGCCCCTCTTTCCTTCCCATGACCTGGAGAAAGGAGTTTTGTTGGCTAGAAGGAGACCTCGAAAAAGGATTAAGATGCTAAAATCATCCTTCCCCAAATCCCCAAAATGTTGCTTTTCTATTAAATGTCAGTAATTTAAGGTGGAATTTATCACCCTATAGAGATGAAAATGTAAAATGGTTGTTCCAGCTGAGTGACAGGTGATACCCTGGCCATTGGGCTTCTCTCTGGCACTAATGCAGGTAGAGGCCCTCTGGGCTTGTTATGTGAGTGAGAGTGGCCATGTTGGGGTTATGGGTAGGAGCTGGTTTGGGTGCAAGTTAAGGCCAGTGCTGGAGTGTGAGTGCTATCTAGAAAGGCTGTTCGGCTAGTCCTGTCTGGGTGCAAGGTCGGGGTCTCCAAAGCAAGGGACTTGAAATGGCCCCCGGCGGCTTCACTTAGAGCATCAGCCTGTCCCAGTTCTTGTAACCTGGAGATCCCTGTCCCATCCTGGATTCCAGGTCCTGGAAACTGGATGCTAGATTCCTTTTCCCTGCCTGCAAGGGGTGGGAAAGGGTGATAGCTATAGGATATCCCTTCCCCCACAACACCCCGAGTAGAGCAGAAGGATGTGCTAGGAAACCCTGGTTCTCTGCTCACTGGGGATTTCCCCGTCGAAATTGGCCAGGGCCAAAGCACTCCATACCATTTTGGGTCATTTTTAGCCTCAAGCTGGAAAGGGTCAGGGACAGGTGACCTGGGCTCAGCCCCAACTCCCAGCCGTGCCCCTCCCAAGCAATTCCTGAGCCCCGCTTTTGAGGAAATAAACGAATAAAACCCCACTATCTCCGAAGATTTTTCTTTAATCAAAAGGATTCGTTTGTCCAAGTTCTATTTCCAAAGCCAAGGTGATTGCCCAGCGGGAGCGCATCATTCCCGACGCTTCGCCCACTCTGGCAGCGGCTGAGGAGGCTCAGCCCATCCGTCCGTCCGGAGGATGGCTCACGGGAAGGGTTGGTTTGGGGGGGGGATTTGGGGGTTGGTTTAGGATTTTTTGTTTGTTTTGTTTGGGGAATATTGGCGGGGAAATAGGTTAGAACAAATTCAAAACGAGTTAGGGAGTGCATTCTGCCAGCTCCCTCTTTCACCCCCGACTTCCTCCGGCTTGGGCTGAGGGCGGGCTCCTCGGACCATATTCGTCCCCACCGCCGCGTGCCAGCTTCGTTCCGGCCGAAATTTGAAAGGGGGAGAAACGACACGATCGACTGGAGGACCCCGCTAGCCAGAGCCGGTCACCCGCAGAGGAGAAGGACGAGGATGAGGATGGCGGCGCTGGTGGCAGGGACCGCGTCCCTCCTTTGCGCTCCCGGCCGGGGCCGCGATCTTCGCGCTGGGGCCAGCCAGCCGCCGCCCCGAGGGGTCTCACAAGCTGTGAGTTCCGTCCCTGCGGCCCCCGCCCCAGTTGCGCATGGAGCTCAGCCACAGATGTCCAGCCACAATTCTCGGTTGGCCGCAGACTCGTACAAGAATTGCGTTTGGACAATCAGTGGCGAAGCCCCTGAGTTCAGGGCCCCTGTCCCCTGCGGGGTTCCACTCGGCTCCTTAAAAGCGCCAGACCAGATCTCCGGAGTGGCGCGTCGGACTACCTCGCAGACGCTCAGCAGTCGAGGCCCATGCCCGGGTAAGGTGGACTAGCAGGCACGCGGGTCCCGACCCTGCTCGGGGATCCCCAACGCCCCTGGTGCGTTTCCTTCGATCGCTGCCCGGGGTCCCTAAAGTAGCCCGTTGGATCTCCGCGGTGCCCCAAGTCGGAGGAAAATCTGTCAGGCCCGGGGAACCCCGATTCCCCTCTCCCTGCCCCCTGCCTGGGCTAGCCGGGAATCCGGAAAGCTGGAGCCTGAGGTTTGGTCGCGTTTCTGAGCCCTGGTCCGGACTGCTGGATTCCTGGGTCCCCCGCCCCCGCCCAGCCCCGCGCACGCACCGGCTCGGGCGCTCTCCGCTCTCCTGTGGCTGAGTCGCGGCCGGGGCACGGGTGGTAGCGGTGGTGGCGGTGGTGGCGGTGGCCCGGGCGGCGGGGAGCGCTGGAATGCGCCGCCGGGTCACCTGCAGCGCCCGGGGAGCCGGCGGGCTGGCGAGGCACAAGGCTGAACCCGATCGGGCGCCTCTGGCGGCTTGGGGCCGGGGCGGGCTTTTAGTGGGCCGCTCCAACAATACGGGCCTGGCGCGGAGAAAGGGGCTCGGCTGCAATTGGTACTGGATTTGAATAACGCCACGGGGCCATCAATGGTCATTGTGTCGGCGGGTAATGAATCTCCGCTGTCTCTCGGGCAAGCCAGGCAGCTGCAACCTGCGCTCAGGCAGCTCTTAAAGACATAGCGTGCCCCTCCCCGGGGGCCGCCTCCCCCTCTGCACCGGCCGGACCCCTCGCCCTCCCACCCCCACTCAGTGCCCTCAACTCCCGATGCCCCGCCTGCTCCGTCGGCCTGACCCCTTTGCCCATCGCCCCCTCCTTCCTCCTGGGCCAGGCACCAGCATCTCGGTCCTGTATTCCCGTGGACTTGACTCAGGCCCCTGGCCTTGGCTGAGCTCCCCAAGAGTGCCCAGGAAACCCCAGAGTCTCTTAAGGCCCAACCCTTGTCTTCCATGGAAAGCCTCTGGGGCTTCTAGTTGGAGGGTATGGGGGGGAACAGTCTGGAGGTCAGAGGGTCATCTCTTAGAAGGCCACACTGGAGAAGGGACAAGCGGGTGCAGTCCCCAGCCCCAGGCTGAGGATGCCATCTCCAGAGACCACACCCCCTAAGGATCTGGAGACCGCCCCCTCCCTCCACCAAGGACAAGAACTTGATTCCCAGGCTCCAGCTGGCTCCTGGATACCTTGGCTCTAGCAGCAGCAGTGGGGGTTGAGAGAGCAGGTGGGTGTGAGAGGGGTGTGGAACCTATGAATGCTCATCTTGTCATGGTCTCTTCCATTGGACAGTCCACCTGTCCAGGAGAGCAGGGCCTCTGTTGAAGGTCTGATGGACCCTCCACCCCCACCCCTGGCCCCATCTGGCACAGAGAATGTTCTGTCTACTGGGTGAATACCTCCCCAGTGTCTTACTCCAGAGCTCAGCCTGCCTTTCCCAAGGAATATCGCGCCCTAGAGGAGTATGTGGCCATTCTTCCCATTCATCCCACCTTGCATCCACTCCAGGGTTCCCCAACACCCAGAGCACCCCTGCCTCTGTCCTAGCACACTCTAGTGCCCTGCCCTGAAATGCTTTCCTGTCCTCACAATCTCTGTGTGGCCTTGCCCCAGCCTGGATGAACTGGCATTATTGGTTTGTCTGATTCTCCTCCCTTGAACAGGAAGTGGTCCCACTGATCTTTGTGCCTCCAGGGCCTAATACAGTGCCCTCCTCCCAACCAATCATTACATATCTGTGGGTGGTTGCACACATGCCTGGTGACTTAAAAATGAGCCACTTAGACTTCTTGGATTTTCTTCAGAAAGCTGAAAAAAAATGGGGCTTCTTAAAAGTAGTACTTCAAGCCTGGGTTTTAAAGGGAGGGAGACCAGCTAACCAGATCCCAACTCCTAGGAACGGGCCACTGATAATAATAAAAACAACAAGTATGTCATATGCTAAGCACAGGACACCTTACAGGTGCTAGCTCATTGTTTCTCACAACAACATGGAAAGTAGGTGCTGTTATCAGCACATTTCACAGATGAAGAAATTCTGGAGCCTCTTTCCTTTAGCTCCCCAGGGCTTCTAGCTGGAGAGTGAGGGGGAACAATCTGGAAGCCAGAGGGTCACCCCCTTAGAAGGCTATGCGGAAGGCAAAGGAACAAGTGGTACAGTCCCAAGCCCCAGGCTAAGTTGCCATTTCCAGAGACCACACCCCCTAGGGATCTGTAGCTTCCTTCCCTCCCCCACCCCCCATTCTCAGGCTCTAGCCTCCTCCTGGCTACCTAGCAGCAGGGATGGTGGTGAGAGAGCAAGTGGGGATGAAGTCTCCATTCTCAGATGGCAGGTGATAGAGCTAAAGTGGGAGAAACTCTAGCCAGAGGAGGGAAGAGTGGGTGGGGGTGAAGTCTCCATTTTCAGTGGCAGGTGATAGAGCTAGGACTGAACTCATTGCTCACTATAGTTTCCTGGCCTTTACTTAGCAGATACAGTAAAGGTGGGTGAAAATGTACTCAGAAAGGCCAGATCCAGGAGACATTCTTGTGTCTCTTGATAAATTATAATCCATTCCCAGCCCCATCCCAGCCTGGCACAAACACAACTAGTGTAGAGTGGGCAAGAGTACTCTCTGCAAGAGTGGAGAGCTCCCAAGCCAGTCAGAGCTGCATTCTAGGAGGAGGGCTTTTCCGCCCCAGGGTATGTTAGAGCTATTTAAAGCCCAACCATGCTGGCCCTCACCCTTAGGAAATGAGCCAAGAAGGATCCTGTCTCTGGATCCTTGAGCCGATATTTATGGAATGCCTACTGTGTGCTAGTCTGGAACTCAGCAGGGGATATATGTCCCCAAAGGAGATGACCAATGGGTGTCTGGAGGCTGATTGCGGGGGGAGGGGGGTCAAAGAGAGAGCACAGGAGGAGAAGTAGTGGGGGGGTCACTGTCCCTGGTGAGGGGAACAGCTTGCTCTAAAGCTAGCAACCAAAGCAGCACTTGGGGAGTTCTGAAAAGGAACAAAATTTGGAGTGCAGAGAGGAAGGTAAAGTTCAGATAAAGATGAGGTCAACCTTGCTGGGCCCTGTAGGCTATTGAGAGGATTTGTGATTTTATCCCAAACGCTGTGGGGATCCTGAAAAGTCTGACAAGTTCAGATTTACATTCTTAAAGGTTTGCTGGGTCTGAAGTATGGAGAATCCCAGGAAGGGGACTTAAGAAGGGCTGGGAAGGATGGGAGGCAAGTTAGGCTACTGCTAGTTTGCAAATAAGGGCTGGTGGTGATAGCAGGTTCCCCATCTGTTGACAGTCTATGTGACCTGCAGAGAGCAACTCTTTGTGTGCAAGGTGCTATCCTGGGTGCCAGAGATAGGAAAAGGATGGACAATGTTGGTGCCCCTCCTGAAGTCCCCAGAAAACTCCAAAGGAAGGAGCAAAGCCACAGAAACATTGCAGCTGAAGAATGACCAGAGTTCTTTTAGATTACAGAAGACGGAGATTCAATCCAACAAGGAGGTTGTGGGAAAACTTCTGTAAGAGGCAGCATTGCAGGAGGTACCTGTGGCTCAAAGGAGTAGGGCACCAGCCCTATATACCAGAGGTGGCAGGTTCAAACCAAGTCCAGGCCAAAAACTGCAAAAAAAAAAAAAAAAAAAAAAAAGAGGCAGCATTACCTTAGGCTTCCAGAAAAGGGAATTCTTTTTTTTTTCTGAGACAGAGTATTACTTTGTCACCCTCAGTAGAGTGCCTTGGCCTCACAGCTCACAGCAACCTCAAACTCCTTGGGCTCAAGCAATTCTCTTGCCTCAGCCTCCCAAGTAGCTGGGACTATAGGCATCCACCACAACACCCAGCTATTTTTAGAGACAAGGTCTCACTCTTGCTCAGGCTGGTCTTGAACTCCTGAGCTCAGGCGATCTATCCGCCTCAGCCTCCCAAAGTGTTAGGATTACAGGCGTGAGCCACTGCATCTGGTCAAGAGACATGGGAATTCTAATTCATGAACCTTATTTGTAGGCTCTGTGAAATGGTGTCATTATGCCTGTCCATGCTTCCCTAAGCCTGCCCATGGTTTTGGTGTTCAGAGGATCCAAATCTGCTTTGCATTTGCTTGTAATAAGTACTGTTATCTTCCACCATTGCTACACACACACACATCCAAACACGCAACCAACTCTCAGGAAGGAGATGGTGGCACAGTCATCCACACAACAGTTAAACACCCTGCCTTCGCACCAGGACTGGCATTTTACCAAGAATATGACCAAACATTGTTCCCAGTGCAAAGGACATGTGCAGTGCTCAATAAACATCGGTTGAATGAATGATGAATGAATGAATGCTTTATTAAAGTAATAATTAAATGAGTTGGGGGAGGGACAGACAGATGCATGAAAAAACAGACCTTGGGACAATTGAGTGAAAGAGGAAATGAATAAAGAAGTGATGGCAGGTGTGTGGGGTTTTTGTAGCACAGGAGCTGGAGTTCTAGGTGTGGAACTAGAGCACTAGTTCTCAACCTTCCTAATGCTGCAGCCCTTTAATACAGTTACTGTGGGTCGCGACCCACGGGTTGAGAACAGCTGAACTAGAGGCACTGCAGTAAGTGGGACCCACTGATAGAGGCTAGGAGGGGTTTCCATCACTCTGGGGCCTCTGTTCTGTGCTTTGAAGGTAGACACAGATGCAGAGTGTGCAGAGTCTGGGCAGGCTCCACCTCTGTGCCTTGATATTTCCCACTCTGGAGTCCTGTCAATGCAGGTTTCACTGTGATCTGGCCCCACAGCCTGGGATAGAGGAAAGACCTGCCACTACTCCGTGTGCTCCCCAGGTCTGCCCTTGCCTACTCTGGGCTCCAGTCACCCCAGTTGTACAAACAGTTGTCAGAGTGAGCTAATGTGCTAACTGGCTAAG
Source organism: Loris lydekkerianus (assembly GCA_963574355.1). Taxonomy (NCBI): domain Eukaryota; kingdom Metazoa; phylum Chordata; class Mammalia; order Primates; family Lorisidae; genus Loris; species Loris lydekkerianus. Next base: position 27,528 of record CAUYPK010163111.1, on the reverse strand, counting down.
TGGCCCACACACCAGAAGATGCCAAAGCCAGGCCACCATCCTCAGGGGGGATTTAAAAAACCCCTCCGCCTTTAGCATTTTTCAGTTTACAAAAGATATTCCTCTCTGGCCGGTGCCTGTGGCTCAAAGGAGTAGGGCGCCAACCCCATATGCTGGAGCTAGTGGGTTCAAACCCAGCCACAGACAAAAACTGCAAAAAAAAAAAAAAGAAAGAAAAAAAAAGAAAAAAAAAGATATTCCTCTCCATGGGGTGGGCGAAGGCTGGCAGGGACACCTTTCAGGCTAAAGTAGCCAATTCTGGGTGGCTCCTGTGGCTCAATGAGTAGGGCACCCATCCCATATACCGAGGGTGGCGGCTTTGAACCCAGCCCCGGCCAAACTGCAACAAAAAAATAGCTGGGCGTTGTGGCAGGTGCCTATAGTCCCAGCTACTCGGGAGGCTGAGACAAGAGAATCGCCTAAGTCCAAGAGCTGGAGGTTGCTGTGAGCTGTGATGGCACAGCACTCTACCAAGGGGACAAAGTGAGACTCTGACTCTAAAAAAAAATAATAAAAATAAGTAAATAAATAAAGTAGCCAGCTCCACCTGCCTGACGTGCTTCCTCTCATCATGCTGTGCTATTGCCACTCTCTGAAGACATCATTTTTACCCACTGTCTCGTCCCTCCACTAGAATGGAAGTTCTATGATGGGCCAGGCGCAGTGGCTCACACCTGGAATCCCAGCACTCTGGGAGACCAAAGTGGGCGGATTACCTGAGCTCAGGAGTTCAACGCCAGCCTGAGCCAGAGCAAGACCCCCGTCTCTAAAAATAGGCAGGCTTTGTAGCCGGCGCCTATAGTCCCATCTACTTGGGAGGCTGAGACAAGAGAATCACTTGATCCCAAGAGTTTGAGGTTGCTGTGAGCTATGACACCAAGGCGCTCTTATTATTATTATTATTATTTTTTTTTTTTAGAAACAGAGTCTCACTTTGTTGCCCTCAGTAGAGTGCTGTAGCATTGCAGCTCACAGCAACCTCCAGCTCCTGGGCTTAGGTGATTCTCTTACCTCAGCCTCCTGAGTAGCTGGGACAACAGCGCCCGCCACAATGCCAGACTATTGTTTGTTGCAGTTTGGCCAGGGCTGGGTTCAAACCTGCCACCCTCAGTATATGGGACTGGTGCCCTACTCACTGAGCCACAGGAACTGCCCTGACACCAAGGAACTCTAGGGAGAGTGACAAAGTAAGACTCTGTCAGAAAAAAAAAATAAAGGGCAGCACCTATGGCTCAGTGAGTAGGGCGCCGGCCCCATATACCAATGGTGGTGGGTTCGAACCCAGCCCCAGCCAAACTGCAACCAAAAAATAGCCGGGCGTTGTGGCACGCGCCTGTAGTCCCAGATGCTCAGGAGGCTGAGGCAAGAGAATCGCGTAAGCCCAAGAGCTAGAGGTTGCTGTGAGTCCTGTGACGTCATGGCACTCTTTGGAGGGTGGTAAAGTGAGACTCTGTCTCTACAAAAAAATAAATAAATAAATAGGAAGCCCTTTGAAGACAGGGGTCATGTCTTGTTCATTACTGTATCTCTAGCACCTAAAACAGTGCCTGCCCCCTTAGAAAGTTTTGGCTCTGTGGCTGTAGCTCAGCAGCTAGGGTGCCAGCCACACACATCGGAGCTGGCAGGTTTGAACCCAGCCAAGGCCTGCCAAACAACCACAACTACAACCAAAAAATAGCTGGGCATTGTGGCGGAGGCTCATAGTCCCATCCATTTGGGAGGCTGAGGCAAGAGAATTGCTTAAGCCCAAGAGTTGGAGGTTGCTGTGAGCTCTGAGGCCATGGCACTCTACCCAGGGCGACATAGTGAGACTCTGTCTCAAAAAAGAAAAGAAAAGAAAGTGCTAAGTTTATTAAATGCCTGGGCCAAGGAATAAATAGACAGAAAGGTACATGGGTCACTGCAGCACAGTAGCAGCTGGTATATATGGAGTGCCAGGCACTGGGTCAAGCACTTTCCATGTATCTCTGCAGCCCTGGAGAGAAACTCTCTCACTTTCTCTGTTTTACCTTTTTACCTACCAGGGACCCAAGGCCCAGAGAGAGAGGAAACGATTTCCCCAAGTCTGCCAAGTCTATCTATATCTGTAAAGTTCACATTCTTTTTTCCTTTTCTCTCTTTTTTTTTTTTTTAGAGACAGAGTCTCACTTTATCGCCCTTGGTAGAGCGCTGTGACATCACAGCACACAGCAACCTCCAACTCCTGGGCTTAGGCGATTCTCTTGCCTCAATCTCCCGAGCAGCTGGGACTACAAGGCATCTGCCACATCGCCTGGCTGTTTTTTGTTGTAGTTTGGCCGGGGCCAGGTTCAAACCTGCCACCCTCAGTATATGGGGCTGGCGCCCTACTCACTGAGCCATGGCGCTACCCCAAAGCTCACATTCTTAACTACGCTACCACCCCAGTGGAGTGAGAGTCCTCCCTTACTCTAGTGCCCAGCACCCAATGACACAAGTGCCATTCAAAACTAGGAGTTGGGACTCAGACATTGTATAATTCCATTTATATGAAATATCCAAAATAGGCAAATATATGGAGACAAAGAGCAAATCAGTGGTTGCCTAGGGCTGGGGGGAGGGAAATTGGAAAAAAATACAGAGTGATGGCTAATGGGACCTTTTTTTTTTTTTTTTTTTTTTTTTTGAGACAGAGTCTCACTTTGTTGCCCTCAGTACAGTGCCATAGCGTCATAGCTCACAGCAACCTCAAACTCTTGGGCTCAAACGATCCTCTTGTCTAAGCCTCCCAAGTAGCTGGGACTACATGCGCCTACCATATCACTAGATGGGGGTCTAGCTCTGGCTCAGGCTGGTTTGAACCTACACACAGGGGTCCTCAAATTACCGCCCGCAGGCCACATGAGGCAGTGTGATTGTATTTGTTCCTGTTTTGTTTTTTTACTTCAAAATAAGATATGTGCAGTGTTCATAGGAATTTGTTCATAGTTTGTTTTTTTTTTAAACTATAGTCCAGCCCTCCAACGGTCTGAGGGACAGCGAACTGGCCCCCTGTTTAAAAAGTTTGAGGACGCCTGCAAGGTTAGCTCAGGCAATCCACTCACCTCAGCCTCCCAGAGTGCTAGGATTACAGGCTTGAGCCACCGCACCTGGCCTTATGGGACCTCTTTTTACAGTAATGAAAATGTCAGGCCAGGTGCAGTAGCTCACGCCTATAATCTCAGCATCTGGGGAGGCTACGATGGGAAGATTGCTTGAGTGCTGGAGTTAGAGAACAGCCTGAGCAACATAGCAAGACTCCTATCTCTACAAAAAAAATTGTAAATGTTTAAACATTTAGTCTGATATGGTGGCGCAAGCCTGTAGTCCCAGCTACTCAGGAGGCTGAGGCACGAAGATCGTTTGAGCCCAGGGGGTTGAGGTTGCTACAAGCTATCATGGCGCCACTGCCCTCTAGCCCCAGCGACAGAGTAAGGTGAGGACCTGACTCAAGAAGAAAAAAAAAAAAGAAAGATTATCTCTGGTGGGCGTGGTAGCTCATGCCTGTAAACTCAGAACTCTGGGAGGCCAAGGGGGTGAATTGCCGGAGCTCATGGGTTGGAGACCAGCAAGAACAAGACTCGGTCTCTAAAAACAGCTGGACATTGTGGCAGGGGCCAGTAGTCCCAGCTACTTGGGAGGCTGAGACAAGAGAATCACTTGGGCCCAAGAGTTGGGAAGTTGTGTGAGCTATGACGCCAGAGCACTCTACTGAGGGCAACAAAGTGAAACTCTGTCTCGAAAACAAAAAAAAGATTTCTCTATAGAAAGTGTTGTTAAGGCTCAGCATCCATGCTCAGTGTTTAGGGTGCTGGCCCATATACTGGGGCTGGCGGGTTCAAACCTGGTCCTGGCCTGCTAAACAATGACAACTACTATAACAACAAAAGAAAAACAGCCATGGGGTAGCACCCATAGCTCAGTGGGTAGGGCACCAGCCACGTATACCAAGGCTGGCAGGTCCAAACCCAATCTGGGCCAGCTAAACAACAATGACAATTGCAACAACAACAAAAAGCATAGCTGGGCATTGTGGTGGGTGCCTGTAGTCCCAGCTACTTGGTAGGCTGAGGCAAGAGAATCACTTAAGCCTAGGAGTCTGAAGTTGCTGTGAGCTATGATGCTACAGCACTCTACCCAGGGTGACAGCTTGAGACTCTTTCTCAAAAAATACTACTAATAAAATAAAATAGCAGGGTGTTGTGGCAGGCACCTGTATTTCCAGCTACTTGAGAGGCTGAAGCAAGATGATGTTTTGAGCCCAAGAGTTGGAGGTTTCTGTGAGCAGTGACGCCATGGCACTCTACCAAGGATGACATAGCGAGACTCTGTCTCAAAAAAATAAATAAATAAATAAATAAGAGGGGCGGCGCCTGTTGCTCAGTGGGTAGGGCGCAGGCCCCATATACCAAGGATGGCTGGTTCAAACCCGGCCCCCGTCAAACTGCAACAAAAAGATAGCCAGGGGGTGGCGCCTGTGGCTCAAAGGAGTAGGGCGCCAGCCCCATATACCAGAGGTGGTGGGTTCAGACCCAGCCCCGGCCAAAAACTGCAAAAAAAAAAAAAAAAAAAAAAAAAAGATAGCCGGGCATTGTGGCGAGCACCTGTAGTCCCAGCTACTCGGGAGGCTGAGGCAAGAGAATCGCCTAAGCGCAGGAGCTGGAGGTTGCTGTGAGCTGTGACACCACAGCATTCTATCCAGGGCAGACAAAGTGAGACTCTGTCTCTTAACAAAAAGAAGAAAAGAAAGCGTCAAATTGATTTGTAATGATGGTTGCACAACTCTTTGAATATACTAAAAACCACTGAATTAGGCACCTTAAATGGACAAATTGTATGGTATGTGAATTATATCTCAATAAAGCTGTTACAAATCGGCGCCACTTGTGGCTCAAAGGAGTAGGGCGCTGGCCCCATATGCTGGAAGTGGTGGGTTCAAACCCAGCCCCAGCCAAAACTGCAAAAAAAAAAAAAAAAAAAAGGCTGTTACAAATGAAGAGTTGGGGCTCAGGAACCCTGCCTTTGACACTTAACCTTCTAGGCATGTGACTTCATGTCTCAGGCTCAGTTTCCTAAACAGTAAAATGGGAAAAATAAACATCGTTTTTTTTTTTTGAAAACAGAGTCTCATTTTGTCGCCCTTGGTAGAGTGCTGTGATGTCACAGCTCACAGCAACCTCCAGCTCTTGGGCTTAGGTGATTCTCTTGCCTCAGCCTCCCGAGTAGCTGAGACTACAGGCGCCCGCCACAATGCCCGGCTATTTTTTGTTGCAGTTTGGCCAGAGGCCGCCACCCTTGGTATATGGGGCTGGCGCCCTACTCACTGAGCCACAGATGCTGCCCAGGAAAAATAAACATCTTATGGGGCTTGTGTGAGAATTAATTGAAATAATACTTTTTTTTTTTTTTTTTTAAAGACAGAGTCTCACTTTATCGCCCTTGGTAGAGTGCTGTGGCATCACACAGCTCACAGCAACCTCCAACTTCTGGGCTTAGGCGATTCTCTTGCCTCCGCCTCTCGAGTAGCTGAGACTACGAGTGCCCACCAAAACGCCCGGCTATTTTTTGTTGTTGTTGTTATTATGGCAGTTTGGACGGGGCCGGGTTTGAACCCGCCACCCTCTGCATCTGAGGCCAGCGCTCTACCCACTGAGCCACAGGCACTGCCCCAATAATACATGTTATTATTCCCATTTTATCAAGGAGGAAACTTAGGCCCAGAGAAGGGAAGTGACTTGGTACAGATGGCACAACTGGTAGGTGACAGGTGAGAGACTAGGGCTTGGGTCTCTTGGTACCACCTCTTTTAATATCGTAGCTGATAGATATCTCTGCACCACATGCACCCGCCTCCCACTCCCACTCTGCTCCATCTTCCACCTTCTCTTGGGCTCTGGGGCCCTGTCTCCACACTGTCCGTGCCCAGAGCAAACAGAGGTAGTGTGGTCCCCCTAGAGCACAGGATACTCTCAACCCCAGCCCCCACCCTACCTCCCCTCCAGGGGCCATGATGCTGTCTTGCTTTTTCTTGTAATAAAGAAAATATCTCAGCTACCCTTCCACGGTTGCTTGGCAACCCCAAGGGGGGTTGGGTGGGTGGGGGAGCAGAGGGGAGGAGGGAAGGGGAAGGACTCTGGAGCCAATCTGGAAACAATGAGTAGGATTTGGGTGACATGGAGCCTGTTCTTACTGCTAACCTGGACTGGCCAGGGCGGCCAATGGAGGCGGGGGTGGGCTTCTCCCACCCCAGTGTCTCACACCAATAAATATGGATTAGGGAAATGGGCAGAGTTTTTCCCATGGGCCTGAAAGGCCACATCTGACCTTTCTACCCCCTTTATGTACCAACGTGACAGTCAGAGAGAGCAAAGAGCAGGACCCCAAGATGCCTCCCTCATGGCCTTCTGACTTGGAAAAACTTTTCACCTTCCTCCTTTCCCTGGCCCCAGACCAGGTCACAAATCTGCCTGGGCCCTGTTCCAAAGATGAGGAGGAGGCCGGTTTGCAGGTGGGCGTCAGGAGTACTAACCTTCATGTCCACCTCAGGCCCTGCTGGCTCTCACTGGCGCAGAGCCAGGCCTGGAGGCCTGGGACCAGCCTGCCAAGGCCCTCCCTTGCTCCTGGACCAGCCCTCTGCTCTGCAGCTCCCCATCCTGTCCCTCCCGCCCTACCTCTGCCTGGGCCGCCTCCACCATCAGTCCTGCTCTGCCAGGCCCTTCTGCAGTGCTTTTCTATCCATCCCTCTTCCTTCTGCACTGGCTTCCCTCTTTCTCTCTCCTCCTTTGGGTGAGTCACCTCTGCCCTAGTCCCCCAAGGAACTTGGAAGCCCTGTGGCTGATGTGTTCCCTGCAGTGAGGGTGGAAGGAAGGGATTGTGAAGGGGGGAGGGCCGGGGCAGTGATCTTGCTCCCTGATGCCCTGGCCACTGGCTGCTGCCGCCAGGGGTGGGGATCCACTGCTCTGAATGGAGTCAGTGTAGAGACAGGAAAAGCAAACACCTCAGTGTGGGCTATATTGGCCTGTACGGGGAAGGAGGGAGGGGCAGGGGCCTGGGCTCCTCTCAGCCTGCCCATGGACCCTCACCCCACTCTGGAAGGTCCCTGGCTTCCAGGACGCTTGGCCCACAATGTCCAGAAGGAGAATGGGGTTAGGATTTGGAGAAAAGCCCTCAGGGAAACACCTTTGCTCAAATCTTTCCTTGCTCCTCTGCCCCACCCCCAGCCAATGCCCTTCCTGCCCAACAGATGCTGGAAAATCTGGGGCTGGGAAGGGCAGTCTGGGACCTGGGATTCCAGCCCAGCCCTTCTCTGCAGCAGGAGCAGGGTGGGGACTCACCTTTGCCAGAGATGCCCCAGCAGTGCCATCTACCTCCCGGGCTGAGGGGACCCCAAGATGCTCTGTCTGGGTGAGTGTTCCTCTGGTCCCACAGCCAGGCAGTAAGGGAGGGAGAGACTGCCCTTGTTAGGAACAAGGAGCCCCCCACAAGCTCCATGAGACCCTGAGATTCTGTGGCCTTTTCTGTTTGAACTGTCTCAAGCTCTGGCTGGGCCTGCATGTCACTGGTAGCTTGGGGAGCAGAGCCGAAGGGATGGTTGGAGAGTCTGGAGGTGAAGTCTGGGAATGAAGGAAGGCAGGAGGGGCTGGAGGCTAGTGTATATAGAGCTCATGGATCCCTAGCTGGCTTCTTTTTTTTTTTTTTGAGATAGAGTCTCACTATGTCGCCCACAGTAGAGTGGTATGGCGTTACAGCTCACAGCAACCTCAAACTCTTAGGCTCAAGCGATTCTCTCACCTCAGCATCCCGGTTTTTTTTCTTTTTTTCTGAGACAGAGCCTCAAGCTGTCACCCTGGGTAGAGTGCTGTGGCATCACAGCTCACAGCAACCTCCAACTCCTGGGCTTAAGCAATTCTCTTGCCTCAGCCTACCAAGTAGCTTGGGACTACAGGCACCCTCCACAATGCCCGACTATTTGTTGTTGTTGTTGTAGTTGTAATTGTTATTTAGCAGGCCTGTGTTGTGTTTGAACCCACCATCCCCAGTGTATGTGGCTGATGCCCTAACCACTGACCTTCAGGTGCTGAGCCTTTTTTTTTTTTTTTTTTTTTGAGACAGAGTTTCAAGCTGTCACCCTGGGTAGAGTTTTATGGCATCATGGCTCACAGCAACCTCCAACTCTTAGTCTTAAGCGATTCTCTTGCCTTAGCCTCCCAAGTAGCTGAGACCACAGGCACCCACCACAATGCTCAGCTATTTTTTGGTTATAGGTACCATTGTTGTTTAGCAGGCCCAGGCTGGATTCAAACCCACCAGCTCTAGTGTATGTGGCTGGTGCCTTAGCCTCTGAGCTACAGGCACAGAGCCCTTAGCCAACTTTTTGATTAGACTTGTGGAGTCATAGAGGCTCCTGTGATAGTTTCATTTTTAACACTTTGGATTCTAAGACTTTTGTAAAAGCTCTGAGAGGGGGAGCAACTCATCCTAGGTGACACAGCAAATTGGTGCAGCTGGTACTCAACCTACAGGACTTCCTTAAACCACCACAGGCAGAACTGTTTATGTTATGGACACCACCCTTGGCCACTGTCTCCACCCCTCTCCACCTGCATAGTTTGGTCCCTCTGGATTTAAGAGGCCCAGAAGCAGACTTTGCATAGCACCTTCAGCTCTTCTTCCTGATCTGCCTTCCCTCTGGGCATCATGCCCAGTGCCTGCGTGGCAGCAGGAGCAGTCCCTGCCTGGACTTCAAGGAAGCCACGGCCTCCTCTGACTGTCCCTAAGAAGCTGTGGTTGGCTTTTTCTTACAGATCCCAGTGAACAGGGACCCCTTTGGTCTTGGTGTCTAACTGTAGTCTCTCATGCTGTAATTAATTAAAGCCCAACCACTTCCTGGAAAGCAAGGTCAACAGCTGAATGCATGGTACAGCATCCCAGGGGTGCTTAATTTGAGGTATCCTGGCCTATGAGACCCGGCTTAGGAGGGCCTCGCCAAGTAGACACAGCCCTCACCAAGTGAAGCTCTTCAGCGAGGCCTTCCATATACCACACTCCGGCAAAGTGGTTCAGTTTTACAGATTGGGAAACTGAGGCACAGAGAGTTGAAATAAACTATCCATGGACATTTTGACAGAAAAAGATTTGGGATTCAAACCCATGGCTTAGCTCCAGAGCCCCAAGCCTGTAAACGTTCTCCTAAATTCCTCTAGTCCTAGGAGGCCTCCCCTGTAGGTCATTGCATCCAGTGATGCAATGACATCTGGGTGTCCATCAGGCCCATCTTTGCTTATACACAGCAGTCTAGGTTTGTTTGATTTTTTTTTTTTTTTTTTTTTTGAGACAGAGTCTTACTATGTTGCCCTCGGTAGAGTGCTGTGGCGTCACAGCTCACAGCAACCTCAAACTCTTGGGCTTAAGTGATTCTCTTGCCTTGTCCTCCCAAGTAGCTGGGACTACAGGCGCCCGTCACAATGCCCAGCTATTTTTTGGTTGGAGTTGTCATTGTTATTTGGTGGGTCCTGGCTGGATTTGAACCTGCCAGCTCCGGTGTATGTGACTGGCGCCATAGCAGCTGAGATACAGGCACTGAGTCAGCGAGTCAGCAATCTAGTATGTGTTGTTTTTTTTTTGAGACAGAGACTCAAGCTGTTACCCTTGGTAGAGTGCTGTGGCATCACAGGTCACAGCAACTTCCAGCTCCTGGGCTCAAGCGATTCTCCTGCCTCTGCCTCCCAAGTATCTGGGACTACAGGCGCCCACCACACGGCCCAGCTGTATTTTGGTTGCAGCTGTCATTGTTGTTTGGCGGGCCCAGGCTGGATTCGAACCCGCTAGCTCAGGTGTATGTGGCTGATGCCTTAGCCACTTGAGCCACAGGTGCTGAGCCAGCAATCTAGTTTTTAAAGGCACCTGCTCCAAGGGTGGAATTCCCCTGGAGGTAATCAGGCATTTCTTTATTGATAACTTACTGGCTAGAGGGGAGGCCCTCTCACCTGGAACTCTCCAGTGTCCAGCTGTCTGGCTGCTTCTCTCTCCCTCCCACTGGAGTTTAATCAGTAATGAGGCAGCCCCACCTGGGACTGGGCTTCACAACCTCCAAGCTGTGTGGTATTGGACAAGTAACTCAACTTTGAGCCTCATTTTATCAACTGTAAAATAGGATTAATTATACACCTGCTTTGTGAGGTTTATGAGGTTAAGTGGGAAAAGGGGATGACGACAGAAAGAGCTTAGTAAGCATAGTGCCTGGCACCTATGAAGTGTCCGGGACTAACTACTGTTCACTATCATCACCATCACTGTCATCATCATCATCACCACTGTCATCATCATTTTTTTATTTTGTTTTTTTCTTAGACACATTTATGGGTGGATAGAATGTTGTCATCATTATTGAAACACTTCTGCCTGCACTGTCACAGCCTCCTGGTTTTGACCTTGCAGTTTAGCCTCCTTATTACAGATAGGGAAACTGAGACCCAGAGTGCTCTTGGACTTGCCCAGGGGCACATAGCAAACTGGTGATAGACCAGGAACCAGCTCTCAGGCCTCCTGATTGGATCCTCCTGTCTCTTCTTGACCCTTACCCAGCTCAGGTCATCCCCTGGTATGCCCAGGGTGTGGGGACCTGACACTCAGTCTTGCCCGAAAGAAGTAAGCAGTGGTTGGTGGAGCAGTCGCAGGCTGGTGTGTTCTCAGCCCCAGCTCTTTGTCTGCTGCTTTGTGATGGTAAGTGCTGCTCCTAAATCAGTTCTGTGACACTGTTATTGTTGCCCAGGACCCAAAGAGTCTAAACTTTTCCCCTGAGGTCAAGAATGTGGCTGGTCCCCAAGCTGCCTGGAGCAGGGGCCTGGGTGGCTGGGGGTGGGGCTGGGGCCTCACCCTGAGCTGGGGCAAGATGTAAGGGGGAGGGGGTCAGAGGGAACAAAACGCTTTGAAATGCCTCCTCTCCATCACTGCCAACATTGTCCGCTGCCCGTGGGGGGCCTGGCACCGCCTCGCCGGGGCTCCGGCCCCCAGCCCTGGCCAGGCCCGGCCCGACATCTGAAAATGGACAGAAGGTTATTGTCCCTTCCCACAGCTCTTTGTCTGCCCCAGTTCCAGATGTCTAGGCTGGGACCAGGGAACTGACCCATGGTGGGTAGGGAGGAGGGGACAAAGGGGGAGAGCACGGGTCACTGCATCCTGAGGAGTCGTTCCCAGACCCTGAGATCTCACCCAGCCACAGTCAAGTCACCTTCTAGGCTGTCTTACCCCTAGGATTATCCCTGTTCCCTTTCCCCTCCCCTGTTCGGGTTCCAGCCTCAGGAGAGAAGGCTGAAGTGGTACAAGAGTTAGAGCAGGGGCCTTGGCAGGCAGGCCCAGGCATGAGCCAAGACTCAGCTTTGCCCTGTAACTGTGCATCTTGGGCACTTTGGGGCCCTCTTCTGGTCTGCTGTCCTTATGTGGAGACTGCTGGACCAGGGTTCATTCATTCATAAGCAATGACAGAGTACCCCCATGTACCAGCTCTGAGCTGTGGTGGGACAAGCCACTTGGGTTCTTCCAGATTGTGGTTAATGGGCATGATAGTAAGAGTTTGCACTTCCCACCCACTTCTTCCATATGGGTCCTGGGCTAACCACTTTACCCGAGTTAACTCATTCTTCCCACAACAGTCAAGGACGCAGGAGGCATTGTTCTTGTCTCCATTTTCCAGCTTCGGAGACTGATACTCTGAGATGCAAAGTCACTTGTCCAATGCCAGGCAGCCAGGAAGCAGCAAAGCTGGGATTCTAGCCTGGTGGACCGCAGCCACTAGTAGGAGTAATTTGCTAATAAATACTTGGAAGGGTTTGAGTGCAGAGCACAGCGCAGCTCCGGACTCAGCCCCGGTAGCTGGTGGTGTTAACTCCATCTGTCAGCTTCCCCATTCCATAGATGGGGATACTGAGGCCCAGATGGGGAAAGGAAGCCTGGGGCAAAAAGCTAGGGGAACTTAAATAGCAATCCCAGCAGCAATCCCAGACCAGGGCTGGCCAGAGAGAGAGCGACCTGGTTTCAAACCCCAACTGTGTGTGAGCAGGAGAAAGGGATTTACAATCTCTACACCTCAGTTTCCTCATTTCCTTTTCTGTAAAATAAAAATATTCCCTATGTCACAGGGTTGTTGTGAAAATTAAGTTAGATAATACACTTCAAGCACTTACCAGATGCCTGGCACACAGCCAACAGTTAATGACAGTTATTATTATTATTCTCAATAGGGCTGACATTTATCCCTTTGAGCCTCCCAGCTCACCTGGGTTCACCTGAGGACAAGGCTGTGTCTAAGGGGGCGGGTTAGCGGCTGTTGAGGGAGTAGAGAGAGTACTACTTGATCTTCTTGGGGCCTCTACAAATCTTCAGACAGGCTACTCCCATGGCTCAAGGTGACACAGAAGGGATTGCAGGCTGGCGGGGGGAACGGGGCCTGGGCCCAGAGGAGTTAACAGCTCCCGGCCTTGGCTCAGCAGGGCTGCCACGCTGCAGCCACAGCAATGATTTTAGCAGAGAAGCCAGAGCTGCTTCCTGATGGGCAAAACAGCTGGCTGCCCAAAGAAAACAGCTGGCCTAGTCCCAGCCTCCTGAGAAGAGAGGCAGAACCTCAGAGGAGGACAGCTGCACGTCTGGGATCCCGGGAGAGGAGGACATGGCCAAGAGGGAGAGAGGGGGTGGTCCTTCAGAGTGTAAGTGGGTGTTGGGTGGACCTCAGGGGATGGCCAGATTCCTAGAGCAGAGGCCAGGGTATGCTAAGTCTAAGCAGAATGGGCAGGGGTACGTCCAGCTGGGTTTTAGGGGTCTCAGGCTTCCATTGAACAGGAAAGATGAGGGCAGAATGTGGGGAAAGGCCCCTGCTCAGCCTTGGGTCCTCTTGGAATGGGCTTAGAACCACAGGTGGGGAGGGCACCCAGACTGGGCTCCTGGATACCCATCGGCCCAGCTGTACGCACAACCAGGAGCGGGGCGCGGGCCCATCCTCTGGCCAAGATCCTGGCCTCTCTTGACCACAAAGCAGGACAGGGGCTCAGAGAGCCCCCAACTCAGGAGACGTGAAGCTGGCAGCTGGTAAGAGCTCCATCCAAGCATCCACCCTGCTTTGGGTCCCCATTCCCAGCTTGGCTGCCAGGCCATAAGGACTCCCAACTGTGAGGCTCTGTTTGGGCCCTGGGGCACCTCCCAGCTGCCCCTACCCATTGGTGGGGAAACAGCACCTGGAACCTCAAAATTAGGTTGGACAGGTCAGCAGAGAGTTGGGGGTGGTGGTGCTGCCAGAGTCCACTGGACCAGAGCTACTTACCTGGATTTCTGACCCCCAAGTCCCAGAAGCCTGACACCTCTAATTTCTCTTTGACCCAAGGGGACTCCTTTAACCCACCTCCCTAACCCCCAGGAATAGGGGATTGGCCCCAGTTTGGGTATGCCAGCCTCAGCATACCTCTCCCCAGTGAAGGCTATGCTGCAAAGCCTTGGCCAGGGGATAGGACTTGGAACTGCAGCTCCTGGTGGAGAGAAGGCACTGGGAAGGAGGACAGGTCTTGCAAGGTCTCTACTTTAGGAGGCCAGAGTGAAGCCCAAGGTGCTGGCGCCACCACCTGGTTTTAGCTAGAACTATAATGGCTGCAGGCAGTGGGGAAGCTGCTGGGGAGAAACCCTGAGCCTCCTGGGGTTGGACCGTCTGGTCTGGTTACTGCTCAGCCAGATAGACTCAAACAGTCATTTACCCCCCAGGCATGCACCCTACGTGACTTGGTTACTGAGGCCTTAGGTTTCACAGAACAGCAGTTTCAGAGTTTAGGGTGCATCAAAATTACCTGGAAGGCTTGTTAATATTCTTGAGTTTCTGATTCATGGAATATGGGAGGGGCCTGGGAATTTGCATTTCCCAACCTTTAAAGGCCTCCAGGTGAGACTGATCCTACTGGGTCAGGGACCAGACTTTGAGTACCACAGCTCCAGAATTTCTGTGAATTGGGTGGTGCCTGTGGCTCAGTGAGTAGGGCGCCCGCCCTATATACTGAGGGTGGTGGGTTCAAACCCAGCCCCGGCCGAACTGCAACCAAAAAATAGCCGGGCGTTGTGGCAAGCGCCTGTAGTCCCAGCTGCTCGGGAGGCTGAGGCAGAAGAATCGCAGTAGCCCAAGAGCTGGAGGTTGCTGTGGGTCCTGTGACTTCATGGCCCTCCACCGAGGGTGGTAAAGTGAGACTCTGTCTCTACAAAAAAAAAAAAAAAAAAAATTTAAAAAAAAAAAAAAAAAAGAATTTCTGTGAATTTGGCAAATATTACCTTTGTAAAATATGTCTTATTTTGGGGGCAAAAAAATGAGTGTAAGTGGAATACAGGTACTAAATCAGCCCCTATCAGCCAGTGACCCCATCATATCAGAATCTCAATATTGTCCAGACTACAGAAATATGGTGTCAGCCTGCCTCACAGCAACCTCAAACTCCTGGCTCAAGCAATAATCTTCCTGCCTCAGTCTCTGGAGTAGCTGGAACTACAGACACCTGTCCCAACACCCACTTAATTTTTCTATTTTTAGTAGTGATGAGTCTCACTCCTGCTCAGGCTGGTCTTGAACTCCTGAGCTCAAAAGTTCCTCCTACCTCAGCCTCCCAGAGTGCTGGGATTATAGGCATGATCACCATGCCCAGCCCCATCACATTTCTGTGGGAGACCCCCATGCTCACTAGCCCTGTTCTGCAGATGAGGACAGAATGGTGAATACAGAGAATGGGTCCCTGCCTCAGAACTCAGAGCCAAACAGGTCTTTGTGGGATCCCTCACCTGGAGATCTAAAAGGCAGCTTGGAATAAGATCCAAAACTGCAGCTGATTTTCATGTTTCACCTGGTCCTTCTTGAGTTTTCCCCATTCAGTGACTAGCCCACCCATCCAAGTCATTCGCAAAAATGGGCCTGATTCCACAGTCTGGAATGTGGATTCCACATACATCTCACCTCTGTCCTCCAGAATCATCTCTCCCTGTACCAGAGTCTCCTGGCTACCATCCGTGCTCCCACGTTCACCTGAACTTCAGTCAGAACAATTCCGTTAGGCCAGGCACAGTGGCTAATGCCTGTAAACCTAGCACTCTGGGAGGCCAAGGCAGATGGATTGCTTGAGCTCACGAGTTTGAGACCAGCCTGAGCAAAAGTAAGACTCCATCTCTACTAAAAATAGAAAAACTGAGGCAAGAGGATCATTTGAGCCCAAGGTGGAGGTTGCTGTGAGGAGGGCTGACACCACAGCCCTCTACCCAAGCCAACAGTTTGAGACCCTGTCTTAAAAAAAAAAAGGGTGGCACATGTGGCTCAGTGAGTAGGACACTGGCCCCATATACCGAGGGTGGCAGGTTTGAGCCTGGCCTGGCCAAAATGCAACAAAAAAACAGCCAAGGGTTGTGGCAGGTGCCTATAGTCCCAGCTGCTCGGGAGGCTGAGGCAAGAGAATTGCCTAAGCCCAAGAGCTGGAGGTTGCTGTGAGCTGTGATGCCACAGCACTCTACTGAGGGTGATGAAGTGAAATTCTGTTTCAAAAAAAAAAGAACTGGTGGTGCCTGTGGCTCAAAGGGGTAGGGCGCTGGCCTCATATGCTGGAGGTGGTGGGTTCAAACCCAGCCCTGGCCAAAAACTGCAAAAAAAAAAAAAAGAACAATTTCTTTAAGACAAATCACAAAATCACACCACTCCTCTGCTTACTTCTCAACGTTTTTCTATCTATTGCATTTAAAAAAAATCCAGGGTGGCACCTATGGCTCAAAGGAGAAGGGCGCTGGCCCCATATACCAGAGGTGACAGGTTCAAACACAGCCCCAACCAAAAACTGCAAAAAAAAAAAAAAAAGAAAAGAAAAGAAAACCCAAAATCTGGCTTGGCTCCAAGGCCCTGGGTGATCCAAGCGTGCCCACACCTCTGACCCTAACTCTTAGCACAACTTTTCCTCACCTTGCTCCAAGCTCCTTGCTTGTTCCCATCATCTGGAACATTCTTTCCCCAGATCATCCCTTGGTTGGCTCTTCCTTTTGCTCTGAAATCTCTTCCCTCATCCAATTTTTGAATATTGGCCCACTCCCAGCTATTCCTCCTCCTTGACACTTTTTGTTGTTGTTGCAGTTTGGCTGGGGCCAGGTTTGAACTCTCCACCCTTGGTATATGGGGCCGCCGCCTTACTCAGTGAGCCACAGGTGCTGCCCAGACTTGTTTTAATTTGTTCCTAGCACTGACCATTCCTTGAAATTATCTGTGTACTTACTGGTTTACTTGCTGACTGTGCTGACCAGAATGTAAGTGTCCTAGGAGCAGTGTCTGTCTTATGCATCTTTGTGTCTCTTAGAGCTCTACCAGCACCCAGCATGTGTGTAACAATGTTTGCTGGATGAATGTGATCATGTAGACTGCTATGCAGGGGGGTTTCCCCCAGACATGACATCACAGAAGGTTTTGCAGAAGAAGAAAAAAGAAGTTTAAGCTGAGGCTACAAGGCCTGTAATGTAGGAGTTGTCCAGGAAGCGAAAGACCAGTCCAGGCAGAGGGATTAAAGGAAACAAAAAAGATCCAAAAGCCTGAAGTGTTTTGGAAACTGTAAATTTTGCAATTTGACTAGAGCAGCAGATAGAGGAGTGTGGAGGTCAGAGGAGTTAGAAAAACTGAAGGCAAGCCCTGGGAGGCCTTGCTGCCCTTGAGGGGTTTGAGCTCTATGCTGAGGGCAATGGACAGCCCTTGAAGGATGTCGGGAATTTTAGAACTGCAGAATGGTTCCCTGGAAGAAAGCCTGGTGGTGGCCGTGGTAGGGAACAGAGGGTGGGAGGTGCAGTCACCCAGGCTCCTGATGCTGATATCCTGAGCTAGGCAAATGGCAGAGCAAAAGGAAAGAGGTGGCCCTGTGCAGGAGATGCTAAGGAGGTGGGCTGGCCAGATGAGGGGATGGAGTCTGTGATGGACAGATAGACTCGTCATTAGGGACGCCTAGGTCTCCAGCTTGCGGGACAGGCTGGGCTGAGGTGCCATTCTCTAGGGTGGGGGGAGTACTGAAGGAGCAGCAGATTTGGCGAAAAGATTGGGAGTCTATTTGTGATAAGTGGAGTTTGGGTTCAGGTGGATGGTTGAGATGTTAGGTTTCCAGAAAGAGGGAGTTGTCCTTGCAGTCAGCTGCTGAAGCAGGGCTGAGCCCTCAGGATGAGGGATGAGGAGGAAGGGTTCACTCAGAGGAGAGACCGGAGGGCTCTAGGCAGGAGCAGCTTGGTGGCAGCAGCCTTGTCATGTGTCAAGCTGGAATGGAAGGAAGTGAGGGAGTGAGCAAAGTTCAGATTCTCCATCAAGAGGTTTGGAGGGAGGGTGAGAGTTAGTTAGGGCTGCACTTAAAGGCTGCATAGGCACTTTGGTTGGGGTTTTCTTTTTTCTTTTCTTTCTTTCTTTTTTATTTTCTTTGGAGACAAAGTCTTACTTTGTCACTCTCAGTAGAGTGTCATGCATGGCATCATATCTCACAGCAACCTCCAACTCTTGGGCTTAAAGTGATTCTCTTGCCTCAGCCTCCCAAGTAGCTGGGATTACAGGCGCCGGATACAACCCCTGGCTATTTTTTGGTTGTAGTTGTCATTGTTGTTTGGCAGGCTCCGGCTGGGTTCAAACCCACCAGCTCTGGTGTATGTGGCTGGTGCCCTAGCTGCTGAGCTACAGGTACTGAGCCAACTGCAAACTCTTGGACTCAAAGGATCCTCTTGCCTCAGCCTCCTGAGTAGCTGGGACTACGGGCACCTGCCACAATGCCTGGCTATTTTTGGAGATGAGGTCTTGCTCTTGCTCAGGCTGGTCTTGAACTCTTGAGCTCAGGCAATTCATCTGCCTGGGCCTCCCAGAGTTCTGGGATTACAGGTGTGAGCCCCCCTAGAGTGCTAGGATTATAGGTGTGAGCCTCCATGCCCAGCCTGGTTGGTGTTTCTTATTTTAAAGTTGGGGAAGATTCAGGTCCTTTGGCATATGAAAGGAAGGACCAGAGGAGAGGGAGTCTGAGGATACAGGAAGTCCAGGGGGACAGCATGGAAGCCAGGAGATTTTGTTGTGAGGAGAGGGGCACCTCTTGCATCATAACAGGAGGGAGGAGCAAGAGGCTGGCTTGTGGGCAAGGGATGGAAGGTTTGGAGGCTGGAAATGAGAGTTCCCATGACGGCTTCTATATTCTTCAAAAAGCAGCAGAGATGCCTACTTGTGGGGAGTGAGAGGGGAATGGGGGATGAGAATACTGGGTGCATTTGAAATGCCACTAAGGAGAGGGGGCAGGGAGCATAGGGAATCAGAACTGGATGAAAGCCCAGCTGGGGGTCTGCAATATCCCCAACCTGTCCCAAAGCAGGATGGCTACAGGGTTCTTCCAAGCAGGGGTGATGGCAAGCTCTGGGACACAGGAGTTAGTGACAGTCTGGACCACTGGGTACGTTGGGGAGGCAGGGAGTGGAGATGGGAGGACTAGAGGGAGGAGAAAGAAGATTCAAGTCAGGGAAGAATGTGGAAGCCCCCTCTCTTAGTCCTTTTGGGGTGCTGTACAAAATACCTTAGTCTGAGTAATTTAAAAACAACAGAAATTTATTGCTCACAGTTTTGGAGGTTGGGAGGGCCAAGATCAAGGCACCAGCAGATTTGGTATCTGGTGAGGACTCATGCCTTGCAGATAGGGCTTTCTAGTCATGTCTTCATGTGGCAGAACAGTGGAACAAACTTCCTCAGGCCTCTTTTTTCTTTTTTTTTCTTTTGGAGACAGAGTCTCATTATGTCACCTTCAGTAGAGTGGCCATGGCGTCACAGCTAACAGCAACCTCACTCTTGAGTTTAAGCGATTCTCTTGCCTCAGCTTCCCAAGTAGCTGAGACTACAGGCGCCTGCTACAATGCCCAGCTATTTTTTTGTAGCAGTTATCATTGTTGTTTAGCAGGCCCTGGCTGGGCTCGAACCCACCAGCCCTAGTGTATGTGGCCGGTGCCCTAACCACTGACTTATGGGCACAGAGCCCCTCAGTCCTCTTTTATAAGGGCACTAATCCCATTCCTAAGAGTGGAGCCCTTATGACCTAACCACCTCGAAAAGCTCCCACCTCTTAATACCATGTCATTTGTTTCAACATATGAATTTTTGGGGTCACAAACATTCAGACCATAGCCCCCTAATAACCAAAAGGCTGGGAAGAGGCTCTGTAATGTCTCTGGGATGGGTGTTAGACACACTGCTTCACTTTAGAAGGGAATCCCTGTTCTGGGTCTGGGGGCAGCTTCCTGCCAGAGATTACCCTACAAGGGAGGGATCTCTTATATCTTCCCAAGATGCTTCCATTGGACCTTGGAGCCTTCTCATTGCAGGGCCACTGGCCCCACTGGAAGCATCTGGTGGGGGCTTTGGAGCCAGGTTGGCGACAGGACTCCAGGGTGCAGTGCCCCTACATGCTACCCCATCACTAGGTAAGTCCCTTCCTTGCTGGGCCCCTACCCTTCCTCTTCCAGCGTCCAATAGTGTGCGCAGGCTTAGTCCTTCTTCCTGACCCCAAGAAGAGGCTGAAGGGAGACTTAAAGGTGCCCATAGGAAAGTAGATCTTCCCAGTGGTGGGTCAGAGAATAAAGAGGAAATTCTCTCCTCCAATCTCTTAAACAGAACCCTTCCTGTGTGTCAGAGAAGGCTAAAGTGCTTTCATTCTCTGGAGGAATCCTTGCAAACCCTCCCAGCCAAGGTGATGTTGTCAGCCCAGTGAAAGTGACCTAACTGAGGTTAGTGGCAGCTGCACAGTTACAACCCACTTCTGGTGCCTCCAGGCCTCTTCCCTTATCTATTCCTCTCCCAAGAGAAGGTGGAGACTCCTTTCCATCTCTGCAGGCTCTGCCCCAGGGGAGGCTATATGCCCTGTTTTGGAGGAGGGCTGGGTGGCTGTGAGGGTCTCTGTGGTGACCTCTAGTTCTGCAATCAGACTAAGACTGGGTTTACTCTCTTAAAGGGCCGGAGCAATGCTGGTGCTGACGACAGAGGCGACAATGGTGACGCGTCAGGCGCGAACCGCCGCTGGACCGCCAGCGCAGGTCGGGGGAACCCCATTTCCACTCCCTAAGCTGGGCCTTCCTCTCCTGCCCACGCGTCGCCCGGCTGGTCTGCGCAGTTTCCGTCTGGGCCCGCCAGAGGGTGCCCGAGGGCGGAGGAGTGGGCGGGAGCCTGGGAACCCCGGAAGGCCGCCGGGTCTGCGGCTGAAGTCCGCACTCAGATGCATGGACCTGGGAATCCAGATTCCAGGAGTTGAATGCTCAGGGATTCCAGGCGTCTAGGGTTCTCAGACGCCCGGCAGGCTCCGATGCTGACACACCAGACTAACCCCCAACCCCTTCACCCCTCCGGGGTCCAGCGGGTGGGGCTGCGCCTGGGTCTCACGTGTGGTGGATCTCCGGACCCTGGCCCTCCCCTGTCCTGGACGGAGGAAACTTGAAAACTGTGGTGGAGGGTAGGAGCCCCCCTCGTTGGTGGGTACGGCATCCCACCCCCTCGGAGTCCTTCCTCCACCTCCTCCAGATCCTCTTCGGCCCCGCCCATCCCGCCGCCCCGCCCTCGCTCTTCGGCCCGGCCGGGAGCCCCTAGGGCCGCGCTAGCACCCGCCATGCGCTCTGTCTCGGCCGCCCCGCTGCTTCAGCTGCTGTTCCTGCTGGGGCCGCGGCTGCAGGCTGCAGGCGTCGCGGAGCCGCCGCTGCCCACGGTGGTCCTGGCTATCCTGGCCCGCAATGCTGAGCACTCACTGCCCCACTACCTGGGCGCGCTGGAGCGGCTGGAGTATCCCCGGGCCAGGCTGGCCCTCTGGTGAGAGAGACCCGGGCATTGGCACCCACTGGCATCTACGCCCTAACCTCCCAGATGGCCCCCTCTCCAGGCAGCCTCCTCCACTCCCTCCCCAGACATCACTCAGACAGGCTGCTCCCCTCACACAGGCCCTTCACAGCCCTAAGCCCCCATACAGGACCCCTTGCCCTTCAAGGACAGACCTCTGAGGCCATAGGTTGACCCAGGGACACTTACCCCTTCTTCTAGGCCCCTGCTTCTCTTGGAGCCTCCTCTGGGTGTAAGTTGGGCCCAGCTGGTCTTGCCCAGCCCCCAGAGCCCTAAATCAACCCCTGTGGGACCTGTGGTCCACTTGTCTTGGAAAGGAGCAGATAGGGACCTCTGGAATCCTACGGGGGCCCATACTGGCAGGGATCATGGCAGGGATGTCCCAGATAGGAGAGTGCCAAGGAGCAGGCAAAGCGCCCTCACCCCTGGGTTCCTGTGTGCAGGGGTGTCAGACTGGCTCCCCTCCAGCACTACTGTTGCCACCCTGTCTTGGTAGAGGGGCTGGGTCTTGTCAGCCAAGGCCAGCCCCCTTCCCTGGAGTCTCTTCCCTCTGGCATCCCTATAGGACACTGGGATCAGAGGCCATAGTCTTGGGCCTATAGCCAGAACAGGGAGGAGTCCCAATCTGAGGTTGAGGATAAATTGAGAGAAATGACACACCACCCCCTGCAACACACCAAAAGCTGTGCAGGTTCTGAGCCGTGGCCTGGTGAGGCTGCCCACAATTACCACAGTTTGGGAGTTAGTTAGTTCCCACCCCCTGTAAGTCTTGACACGTAGTAGTCTTCACTTCTGGGGAATTGGCTTAAAGGGGCAGCATCGCCTAAAACCTGGCCTCCTGGCTAAGTCACCCACTTTCTTATGAGAGCCATTTCACCAGGAGAAGGGAGACTGTGCTCCACGGCAGCAGAACGTGGGCCCCTCAGCCTTCTCAGGGATGCTCAGAGCATGGTTCTTATTGAGTTTGGAGGGAAGCAGCAGCTCTTTGTTGTCCTGATTCAGAGAGGGAAATGGGCTGGCCTGTGGTCACACAGCAAGAAAGGACAGTAACCAGGGAATGTGGCGAGTATGATCCTTTCATCTTTCAAAATGCATTCATCTCTTATCTTGGCCCATGACATAGGAAGGACAGCTTAAAGCTACAGAGGGAGAAAATGAAGCCCAGAGAATGACAGGACTTGCCTGAAGTCACATAGCAGGTCACAGAACTGTGATTAGGACCTGACTGTCCTGCCTCCACCCTCTCCGCTATAGCATACGTACTCTCCACTGCTCCTAGGAGAGGCCAGCCTCAAAGGTGTTGATGCTTTGGGGTCAGGGCTGCCTCAAGAGTCCTTTGGTGACTGCCTCCTCACCTTTTTTTCTCCTATTCCTAGGTGCGCCACAGACCACAATGTGGACAACACCACGGAGATGCTACAGGAATGGCTAGCAGCTGTGGGTGATGACTATGCAACTGTGGTCTGGAGGCCTGAGGGGGAGCCCAGGTTGTGATCTGAGGGGCAGGGTACTGGGGAAGATAGGGAATAGCAGCAACCCAAAGAGAAAAAGGGACAGCCCAGAGCCACAGCCCCCCAGCCAGAGCTCTGCCCACTGCTTTGCAAAAAGAGAGAGGTACTTATTCCATGGGAACATCTCATCTCTTTATCCTCTCAGGTCCTACCCAGATGAAGAGGGTCCCAAGCATTGGACCAAAGAAAGGCACCAATTTCTGATGGAGCTGAAGCAGGAAGCCCTCACCTTTGCCAGGGGCTGGGAGGCTGACTATATCTTGGTAAGGAAGCCTGGACTAAGATTGGGCTTCCAAAGGGTAATAGTATCTATCCCTAATAGTAATCGTGATATGACTGAACCACCTGAAGATGGTATCCTTCAGCAGGCTAACTGGGACAGAACCCAAATCAGAAGTTGAGCTTGGATCCCTGTGTTTGAGCTCCGACTAGGTACTAAGCCTAGATCCCTGAGACAGATCCCAGGATGTATACTGAGCCTAGATTCCTAGTTTAGAGCCCAGAGTGTAAACTAAGACTTGACCCCTAGACTAGAGCTCAGAGTAGACGTTTGGATCCATTCCCTAAGCCAGATCTCAGATAAGGTAGTTAGACCAGCAACTCAAGTATAATCTTTGGACCTAATTCCTGAGCCAAGCCAGTGCCCCAGACTGGTCCAGAAACAGATCTACTGGGTTTGTTGATTAGACTTCTCTCTGGGAACTCCCATTGGATCCTAGGAGCCACTCTGGGTCTCTTGCAATTTGGAGGGGTTAATGAACTTTGTAGTCCACATAGGGCTGAGGCCTATGACTCAAGGGCTGGAGGATATGACATTCCCCTCCCCAAAGTTTGCAGACACAGACAACATTCTGACCAACAATCAGACACTGCGACTTCTGGTGGAACAGGGACTGCCAGTGGTGGCCCCAATGTTGGACTCCCAGACCTACTACTCCAACTTCTGGTGTGGGATCACCCCCCAGGTGAGGCCAGGGATAAGGGTCTTAGGAACTTTGAGGTCCAGAGGAGGGATATGGAGTGCAGAGAGCCTGAAGCCCATGGAGTCTGTGGGCCGTGGCAGGGGGACTCCTCTCATAGTCAAGAGCATCCCCCTTCCCCAGGGCTACTACCGCCGCACAGCCGAGTACTTCCCCACCAAGAATCGCCAGCGCCGGGGCTGCTTCGGTGTGCCCATGGTTCACTCCACCTTCCTGGTATCCCTGCGGGCCGAAGGGGCAGCCCAGCTCGCCTTCTACCCACCTCATCCCAACTACACTTGGCCCTTCGACGACATCATCGTTTTCGCCTATGCCTGCCAGGCTGCTGGTGAGGACCAGCCCTCCTTGAGCATTTCTTAGAGGCCTCTGAGCCTTTGTACATGCTGTTTCCTCTGCTAAGCTTGCCCTTGCCCACTCTGCATTTCATCCTGTTCATTCTCACAGCCTTTCTTTCTGGGTTGTTTTTTTTTTTTTTGGACACAGAATCTCATTCTGTTGCCCTTTGGTAGAGTGCTATGGCGTCACAGCTCACAGCAACCTCCAACTCTTGGGCTTAAGCAATTCTTTTGCCTCAGCCTCCCCAGTAGCTCGGACTACAGGCGCCCGCCACAACGCCCGGCTATTTTTGTTGCAGGTGCCACTGCTGTTTTAGCTGGCCGGGCCGGGTTTGAACCCGCCACCCTTGGTATATGGGGCCAGTGCCCTACCCACTGAGCCACAGGCACCTCCCCTCTCAGCCTTTCTTTCTTTCTTTTTTTTTTTTTTTTTTTTTGCTGTTTTTGGCCGGGGCCGGGTTTGAACCCCCCACCTCTGGTATATGGGGCTGGCGCCCTACTCCTTTGAGCCACAGGAGCTGCCCCCACAGCCTTTCTTAAAACCACTGCTCCAGTGGGGCAGATGCCTTTCTGGCTGTCCAATCTTGGGCATTTTTATGGATTCCTTTACCAGTTTAAAATTTATGGATTGTCATGTGCCAAGCACTAAGGAGATGGGTGATAAAATCAGGGAGTCCCTGCCCTCCTAGAACCCCTAAGTCCTATCAATCAAAGGGCCATGCTGGTGCGTTGGCTCATGCCTGTAATCCTAGCATTCTGGGAGGCCAGGGTGGGTAGATTGCTTAAGCTCAGGAGCCTAAGCAACAGTGAGATCCCCTCTTTACTAAAAATAGAAACATTAGGGGCAGTGCCTGTGGCTCAAAGGAGTAGGGCACTGACCCCATATGCCAGAGGTGGCGGATTCAAACCCAGCCCAGGCCAAAAACTGCAAAAAAAAAAAAAAAAGAAACATTAGCCAAGTGTGGAGGTGGGCACCTGTAGTCCCAGCAGTAGACAAGAGGATTGCTTGAGCCCAAGAATTTGAGGTTGCTGTGACGTCACAGCACTCTACCCAGGGTGACCAAAAAAGGGTGGGAGGGGGGCGTGCAAATCAATCTCCAATTACAATGGTGACCAAAGGAGAACTTGATGATATGTACTCTGGGAGATTACATTGGAGTTGGCCTGGTCAGGAAAGGCTTCCTGGAGGAAGTGAACTTTTGAGCAAGCATTAACAAGGCGAACAGAGCAGGGAAGCATTTCGGGTAGAGGGACCAGCAGATGCAAAGGCCCTGCAGTACCAAGGAACATACGAAAGCAGATGGCTGGAGCACAGTGTGCGTGGGGACACAGTGCAGGCAGAGGCGGGAAAGGCAGGCCGGGACAGCCTCTGAGCACCTGACAGGCAAGTACCTGGTCTTTATCCTGAGCATATTGGCAGCCATCATAGTGTCCTGTGCTGAGATTTGCATAATGAAAAGATCACTCTGGTGTTGGTAGTTATTTTTAAGATGAAAGTTCTGGCTCAGCGCCTGTGGCTCAAGCGGCTAAGGCGCCAGCCACATACACCTGAGCTGGCGGGTTCAAATCCAGCCCGGGCCCGCCAAACAAGGACGGCTGCAACCAAAAAATAGCTGGGCGTTGTGGCAGGCACCTGTGGTCCCAGCTACTTGGGAGGCAGAGGCAGGAGAATCGCTTGAGCCCAAGAATTTGAGATTGCTATGAGCTATAAACATCACGGCACTCTACTGAGGGTGACAAAGTGAAAATGTCTAAAAAAAAGAGGGTGGCGCCTGTGGCTCAGTGAGTAGTGCGCTGGCCCCATATACCGAGGGTAGCGGGTTCAAACCCAGTCCCAGCCGAACTGCAACAAAAAAATAGCTGGGCGTTGTGGCGGGCACCTGTAGTCCCAGCTGCTCGGGAGGCTGAGGCAGGAGAATCGCGTAAGCCCAAGAGCTGGAGGTTGCTGTGAGTCCTGTGACATCATGGGACTCCACCGAGGGCGGTAAAGTGAGAATGTCTCTACAAAAAAAAAAAAAAAAAAAATACACATTGGGTTGCTGGCAGTGCTGGGCCTAGGACTTCTAGGCTCTAACACTCAGCCCATCTCTGCAGGGATCTCAGTCCACGTGTGCAATGATCAGCGTTATGGGTACATGAATGTTCCTGTGAAAGCCCACCAGGGGTTGGAGGACGAGAGGGTCAACTTCATCCACCTAATCTTGGAAGCGCTAGGTGAGGCCTGGGGGGCCTGTTCCACACCTTGCTGCTGGGGCTCCCTGCCTCCCCACAGTGCCCCTTTTCCTGGGCCCTGGACCTGAGTGGGCACTGGACTCGGAGTTCTAGACAAGGTTAGAACCCTAACTTGTTCCATGACTCTGAGCAAGTCCCTTTGCCTGTTGGTCCTCAGTCTCCTCATCTCTGCAATGGGGCCGGGTAGATTCTGTAACCTCAGGGGGCCCTTCCTGCTGGGCGTTCTGCCTGAGATGGCAGGAATGAGGTCAAGGTTAGAACTTCAGGTGGCTGCTAATAGGAGCTACCTGAAGTTCCAACCCTCTTGTTGGGTCATGCCTTCCTTTGCAGTAGATGGGCCCCCCATGCAAGCCTCGGCTCATGTGTCTCGGCCCCCAAAGCAGCCCAGCAAGGTGGGGTTTGATGAGGTAAGTCCCCTCAACCTGTGGGATTGGGCAGGAGATGGATGGGCTCTCCCCTCCCTGCCTCTACACTCATCCCCCCTTCAGGTCTTTGTCATCAGCCTGGCCCGCAGGTCCTACCGCCGTGAGCGCATGCTGAGCTCGCTCTGGGAGATGGAGATCTCTGGGCGAGTGGTGGATGCTGTGGATGGCCGGTGAGACTTCCTGGGAATGGGGCCTTGGACACTTGGGAGTGGTTCATCTCTGAGCTCCCTAGGAGTGGAAGAAGCGACCAAGTTGAATAAGTTTCCTGTTCCAGGAGGTATTTGAGTAGGGCCTGAGTGGTACTGTCTTGGGGAGTACCAAGGTAGAAAACTCAGGACAAGACACCCTGCCTGGGACTGCCAGAGGGGGCAGAAGATGGTGGTTAAAGCGCCAGGGCCTGGGTTCCAGCGCTGTCCCTCACCAGCTGTGTGATCTCTGGCAGTTAACCACCCCTCCACCTCCTCTATCGTGTAAATAGCAGATAATGCACCTTGCTTTCAGGTTTGTAGGGCTCAGAAAGAGTTAGCCAGGGCCTGACACGTGATAAGTATTCCAAAGGTTTAGGCATTATTAATCCTGGAGCTGGGTCCCTGAGGGGGTGGGGGTTGGGGCAGGCTAGCCATGTTCCCCAGGGGAATCCAGGCTCCTGTGGCCAGTAGGGATCATGGGCGAGTGATATACCCATGGCTGTTTTCTTTCAGCCCCTAGCTCTTTTGACCATAGGATGTTTGTCCTTTCCTCTGCCTAGGAAGTGTCTCTCATGTTTTGCATTGTCCTGGGGTGCCTCCCCTCAGGCAGCCCCCTGCTACCCTTTCCCCAAGGGTCACCCCGATCCTATCAGATTGGGGTATATCCTTATAGTTATGTCTGTCCTATCATACTTCCAATGTGGCCATGGTTCCCAGGTCCAGTCACTGACGGCTTCAGTGCCAGACCATATGTAGGAGTTACATGGCTGAAACCCCCTTCAAACCAGATTGCAATGCAACTGTCCCTAATACGCACAGGCTAGGCCAGGGGTGGCGAACAAGTTCGACTACGCGCTCGGAGATCGCTCCTCAGAGGTCCCTCCTCAGAAGCAGCATAACAAAATCCAAACTTGGCAAAGAGCCACAGTATACAAAATAATGATAAGAGGCAAAGAGCCGA
>CAUYPK010163108.1:0-40163 GCA_963574355.1 Loris lydekkerianus | reverse complement strand
GCATCTTGCAAGGGTACATGTGAAACTTAGTAAATGTAGAATATAAATGACTTAACACAATAACTAAGAAAATGCCAGGAAGGCTATGTTAACCAGTGTGATGAAAATGTGTCAAACGGTCTATAAAACCAGTGTATGGTGACCCACGATTGCATTAATGTACACAGCTATGATTTAATAAAAAAAAAAAAAAAGAAGTTAACACTTCCAGAATTGATCATTTCTAGAAGAATAATACAAATGCAGCACCAGCAGCTGCCACTGCCTATTTCTCTGACCTCCACCCACTCTGGGAAATTGCTGCTCAGAAATAATGAATGGGTCTGTCACTTAGACGAATCAGGCAGCTTTCCAGAATTGGACCTTTTAATGTTCTTGGGTGTTCTTTTTCTCCCTGATAATTGTCAGTTGGATGATAATCCCTACCTTGTCGCAGGCCCATTTATCGTGGGAATGCTCAGCATACTTGGTGACGATGTATTCCAGTTTTTCAGGCAAGGATAAACTGTGAAACATGGAAAAAAAAAAATACATTACAACCTCTCCAAGCGTGTTAACCAGACATGGAAGAGACAGTCAGAACTAATGGTCAGACATTGGATTTGATCAACTGGCTGGCCCAAAGCTAAAGCTACACTCCCAACATAGTGACTTTACTGAGCAGGAGTGGCACAGCCAAGATCAGGTCATGGACACACATGGCCTGACCCTGTGCTGCCTCTGCCTCTGCCATCTTCTCTGGGCTCTCATGGCTCCTGCGTGAGACCTGTCCAGGTTAGGCAATGGGAATACCTTTAACTACTGGAAATGCTCTATAATCTTGGCTCTAACCTTGGAATGGCAGAAATGGGTAGCCAGAGGACCCTATGTTACAAAACAGTGGTTGCCTACATTTTAGGATCCAGTAGCTCATGGAAAATACTAGAATTTTAGAAATATAGTAGCTTCCTGTCATTTCTGTTTGCCCAGAAGCTCTTGCCCTTTCTGTTGGGATCAGCACCTGCACTTCCTTTTGCGTGGGACCATCTTCCTGTGCTGCACGCAGTGTCGTGTGAACTGTTACCAAGGATGGGCACATGACTAGGCAAATCAGACTCTCTCCTTAGAACCAGAATTTGGGGTTGGGAGAGACCAGGACAGCACACTCTTTAAGGTGATTCACCGGATAAGGGCCCTAGAACTGTGTCCTTTTGTGTCTTGATGGCAGTCCTTTCCTGGGGCCTGTCCTGGCTGAAACCCAGCCCTCACTAGATTTTGATAATGACCCCATACTCTTTCTACAAGGTATTCTTATCCTTAAGTCAGCCATAGTTAGCCTCCATTTCTTACATTACTTATAGAACCTTACTGATGTCAGAGGTAACCCTAAAGAAATCAGAACCCTCAAAATAACACACGAGTGACACCCCTCATCATCAGCACACAAGTGCCAGAATGTCTCATAATGGGTCTCTAATATTGTCTCATAATGTTTATAAAAGCATGCAAGTTATCACACCATTTACTTTGTCATGCTTCAGCACACTTTGCTGAAGTTTTTATAGGCTGAGTTCTCCAGCATCAGCACCTGCCTTTTCTTTGGCCCCAGCTCGATGGTTTACCACCCTCCTTACCACTTCCTTACACCAAGTTCAATTCCATCTCCCACCATCCCTCCAAGGCTCTGTCCAGTGGGATATATGCTTAACTATCCTAAAGATGAATTTTATGTAATATCAAAGTCAAAGCCCTCTAAAAAGGGTTCAGGCTCTCGTTTAAGAACTATTGCCACCAAACACAGTCCAAAGGGCTGACACAGAACCAGTCTTACTTTCCCTGCTCCTTCTGAAGCGGTTTTGGAGCTCTTCATTTAAAATGCAGCTGGAGATGACACACATTCATAACTGGGCCAAATGACTACAAACCAAACTGAGCAACATTTTGCCCAAATGGTAAATATACCTTCATGGCCTGATCAACATCAACGAGGAATTCTAGAGACTCACGGAGAGAAATTACCGTATATACTCGAGTATAAGCCGAGTTTTCTCGGCACAAAATTTGTGCAGAAAAACCCGAACTAGGCACAAATTTTGTGCCGGAAAAAACTCGGCTTATACTCGAGTATATATGGTAATAGACATAAATGTGGTCTCCAAAGTTTCAGCTTCCTTTGGCATGGCAAAGAGCAAGCAGGTCCAGCCTCTAAGGGAAGGACCACATGCTGTTCTGCCTTCATTCCCGAGGCCTCACCAGAGCTCAACTGAGTGTTATTTATGGAGCTGTTTTGATGCACAATGCTATTAGAACTGCACAGGTCTAATTCGCAAAGAGCAAAGATTTTTTCAAAAAACTCATTAATAAATTAATTGCATAATTTGTCAGGGTGGTTCTCTTAGTGCCTCTGGTGACATTTATTTGTAGAAGTAACCATCTCTTCTAATAAATAAACCAATCTTCCCCTCCCTAAAAAAAAGTCCAGAGTAATACAGTATATAATTAGATATGTATGGATTAAACCTTGTACCTGATACGACTTATAGTGTCAAGGGAAATGATGAACAGTGTTGGCAAAAGAGAAAGAGGAGAAACTTAAATTTCTTGCTACCTTCTGAAAGAAAACAGTGGCCACTGGATGAGATAATTGGACCAGCTTAAAGATGCTTCTGCACTCACTTCATGGTGTTGATAGGTTTGGGGTCAAAGTTGCCATCTGCATCCACTGAGACCTGTTTCTCCAACGTGGCTGTGATTCTGGTATCTAAATAATCTGGTGGCAAGGCCCCGGCTATAGCGCTGAGACAAGGCAGGGCCATTCGGAAAAGATCTGGGTCATATTTCTGTGAGGGAAAACCAAGACTATTAGTAGAGAAAGCAGAACCACGCCACCAGGTAGGACCATTCACCAATCAGCTGAAAAGAAAAATGAAACACACATATTTATCCATGTCAACCAAGTGCACTTTAGCTCCTTCTGGTGGAAAGTGAGGTATCTGGACAGGATAATAATGATCTATAAAGCCCTCAACTTGCTGTTCACTTTAAATTGAAAAATCTTTTTTTTTTTTTTTGTTTTGAGACAGAGTCTCACTATGTCTTCCTTGGTAGAGTGCTGTGGTGTCACAGCTCACAGCAACCTCAAACTTTTGAGCTTAAGAGATTCTCTTGTCTCAGCCTCCCAAGTAGCTGGGACTACAGGCACCTGCCACAGTGCCTGGCTATTTTTTGTTGCAGTTGTCATTGTTGTTTAGCTGGCCTGGGCTGGGTTGGAACCCACCAGCCTTGGTGTATGTGGCTGGTGCTGTAACCACTGTACTATAGGTGCTGAGCCCAAGATGAAAAATCTTAAACCAATGTTTAAATTGGTATCTCTCAAAAAGTTAACTTCAAGACCATCTAAGAGTTAATTAAAGTGGTCCTTTCTAGGCTACCAAAGTCTATAAACTAATCTGCCAAGGATGGTCATGGAAACTGACCCAGCCTACAAGTAGAGAGGGCATAGTACGTTTAGCTGACATGGGTCATACCTTGATATCATTAGAAGACTGCTCAATAGTAGACCATTCTCTTGTGAACCTAGCTGGGAAGGAGTTTTAGTCAAATAGCAAAGGTTTGAGAATAGCTTTTGATCTGCTTATTCTAGAGCAAAGAAATTCAGGGGCAAAGAAAATTTAAGGGCAGGTGAACAAACTATATGTATGCTTTAGACTTCTATAAGAAAACCAGTCTTAAGCATTTTCTGCCTTTAAAGATGGTGACCTCACAAATCTAAGTAAATTGGGTTAAGGGAAGTGGAGCAAAGTCTGAGTGTCAGAGCTCTATTTTCATTAGACTGCTCAGTAAGGCTTGGGATTCAAGGCCCTGAGTTCTCACTGATCTTCTCCTCAAGTCAATGGCTATGAAGAAACTCCCCCCAGAATGACTGGTTACAGTCTTCTGGAAATCCCACGTGCCAACATCAGAGCAGATGGCTTCTCCCCTTGGTTTGAGTTAGTGAAGGTGTGCTACCAGGAGCCACCCTAAGTTGGGGGAAAATACTGCAGGGGAACGGGTGTCAGTCATCAAGACTGAAACCAGAAAATGCCTGTGTCATTCACTCTGGTGGTCACTCTCCTGTGTACTAGCTTGGTGAGTCTGGCAAGTTACTCAACTGCTCTGAGTCCTTTCTTCACCTGTGACATGAGGACCTTGAAAGCTTCCCTTTCAGAGAGTTGGGTAAGGATGAATGTAATATGCTTGTGAAGTGCTTGGCACGGTTCTGGTACATGGTAAAGCCAAATAGGTGACAGCTATTATTCGTGAGTGCTCGGGTCACGGAAGTCCTGCCTTTTTGTGCAGGATACACTGCCATTACCTTATAGGAGAGGGAGTCGAAAATCCCCCAGAAGAGCTTCTCTGTCAGGTGCAGTTCTTCCTCCACAGCGAGGCCGTAGCTCCCCCACCCTGAGGGCAGACAGTAGTACTTCCAGCACTGCTCATAGTGATTCGTCAGAAGCTGCAAGGTTCCCAACAGGATCGCACCAATGGGGTGTGGTAAAGAGGATCCACAGGCATCAAAAACACACAGGGGGGAATAAAATAGTGAGATCAGGAGGATGAAACCAACATTGAAAATAGTTGGGCTGTCTACAAAGAGACTTTTCAAATGCCGCGGAGAACAGCTTGCCCTTGTGCCTAATGACACCTAGTCTGGGCTGAATCTGCCTGATTAATTCTTGTGCCTCCCAATGTGCCTCCAGCAGTTACTAGAAAACGGAGAAGAGGTATTTCTACTTCAGATGAGAAAATGTCACCTGAAAGTAGTTACTGTGTGCTGCTGCTCTAGCCAGAAGAAGTTTTTCTGCTCATAATTCTGAAAGATCCTGGGTGCTGTGGATATGGGAAAGAGATGGTGGACAGTCAGCTGTGGGTCTGAAGCGTTTCTTTTAATTGATTGCTACCCATGGCTTCCCCGCCTCTCTCCAGCCCTCTGAATAGCCCCAGGATGTTATTGCAGTTTCACATCTGGCCAGAAGAGGGCAGAGGTACACTGGTAATGTTCCCATCCCAGCAGGTGAGCTCCACATCCTCTAAGAAAAATCTCACTGATGTGAGAGGTAAAAGCAGTGGTGTCAATAATGCCTCTTCAAAGTCAACATCCAGCTGACAGCAAATGCTGGCAGAGAGGAAGCAATGCCACCGTAAGCTGTGCAGACTCTGGTTATCAATAAAAGTGTCTTTTAAGATTACAACTGAGACTGTTAGGGTTGGAGAGAATTAGCCCTTGGAGGAAGGTGAAATCTCTGAGGACATGCAAACTGTTCTCTCTTTGGCATAGAGACAGGGAATTGAACTAAAAGCTTCTGGGAATTCTAATTATCCCAGTAAAATTCTTCTTAAAATCTTGCTTGGACTATATCTGTTTCTAAATAAGAAAAAGTTATGTTAAAATTAGTAGGTAGGATTTTTAGGTCTGTCATTGCTGACATTTTTAATATGCAAATATGGCAGGTACCTCAGAGATAAAAGAAACAAAACATTGTTCCCTCGGGTAGGTGGCTGATTCTGGCACCCTCCCAACAGGTCCAGATACTTTCAGTGCTAGTGACAAAATACATGAGAAAATATGGAATAAGACAACAGATAAAAAGAGGTCTCTGTGTCCTTTCCATTAATAAAGAAAAAAGAAAAAAATGGAAAAAGAAAAAAGAGGATCTGTTACAAATTTACAAAAGCACAAACCAGAATGGAATAGAAAGGAAAATATTTTAATCCTTTCAACTGAAAAACTACAGGGCCTTCAACATTTTTTGAGACTGAACATATTCTGAAAACCTAAATGGGGCAGGAAAGCACCAGATCTAAGTCCCCTAACCAATTTCTGTTAAATAAGAAGGCAGCAGAAAGAAAGTTGGAGCAGTTAATGATTCCAGCAAATCTACTTTCTCCACCTTGGACATCAAGGAGGGGTTTGATTTTTGTGGGTTGTGTCTTATTGGCTAACTACCAGCTGAAGGGAGTGAGACCCATTTAGTGTGGTATGAGTTAGAGCAGGCGTCCTCAAACTTTTTAAACAGGGGGCCAATTCACTTTACCTCAGACTGTTGGAGGGCTGGACTATAGTTTAAAACAAAAAACTATGAACAAATTGCTATGCACACTGCACATATCTTATTTTGAAGTAAAAAACAAAACGGGAACAAATACAATTCACACCGCTTCATGTGGCCCGTGGGCCGCGGTTTGGGGACATCTGAGTTAGAGTTTAGTGTAGGCTGACATTCCTGAAGATCTGCCGGCCACAGCCTGGATTCCTCGACCCCCTACCCCCATAGTGAACACAGTACTGGTGGGACACGGCCAGGGGGTCAGGAATGTCCAGCAGTTTATATGAGTCGCTCGCTGCAAAAGGCTCAGAGGTTGAAATTGCTTAAGGGTTAAGGTACAGTTTAGCAGCACTGAATAAGTTAAAGTTCACCACTGAGGCATTGTAACTGTGTCTTTGCTACTTTATAATCTTATGATAATCTTTTATCTTTCTTCTCATTATTTCCTCAATTCACTGTCATAGCAAAACTTCTTTGTTTTTATCCATAATTAACTTTGTTTACTCCATATGTCTTGTCTGTACAGATCTTTCCTGATTCAGTAAAAGACCCTTGAGGTTTTTGTTTGGGGCAGTGCTTTCTTGCTACCTCTTAGCACCAAGCTGCTTGCTTCTCCAAGCCTCATGAGTTATATCTTTGAAAATCATACAGTGTAATAATTTACTTTTCTTGCCGTACCATCAACATTCCATCCCTAGGAGCAAAACAACAGTAGTGTGATTTTGTTTTACAAATTGTGAAGATATCATGTATTATAAGACAAGCTTCCCATGCCATGGACTGTATTTCTGTTAACTACAGTGATGTTTACCTTGAGAGGCATTTTGCAATATTCATTGAGTAGTGGCACATCAAAAACGAGGCGTCTCAGGAGTTGCTGTAACATAGAAGGCCTCAAGTGACTGTGGGATGGAATAAGAAAAACAGAAAACAAAGAAGATAAAGGAGGAAGGGAGAATGAAAGAAACTCTCAACACCAACTAAAGCTCAAAATATTTCCTAATACACGAGACTGTGGATAAACAATAGTCAATGATAAAATACTGTAAAAATTAAGTATACTTAACAGTCAGCAAGAGGGACATGTGCTAAGGAACTGGGACAGCTAAGGTTACATTCTAATCACCATGTGATAAAATGTTCTAGGATCTGTGCGTATTCAAAACATATTCACTGATTATATGCAAGGAAAGGAGGTGCAGTTAAGTTTATAGTCATTTAAGGACTCAAGTCCCCTGAACCCCGCATAGGGAGAAACTAGAGTTGACCAGCTGCACAGGTAGTCACCTACTGGTGTGCACTGAAGGGAACTTTAAGGCCTTCTGGCTTACGATATGGTCCATGAAATTCTTAATATTGGAATAATTTCTTTAGGATAAGGCTTTGTTCTCAAGACAACTCTTTAAAAGGCAAATATAGTACCTAAATAATAATTTACCAAATTACTGCATTCATGGCCTTGGTATTTGGTGCAAACAAAATATTTGAGACAGAGAAAGGAGATTAAAACAACATTGATATTTAAGTTGTTAAAACTTTTGTGACCCCTGTGGATTCTCCCCAGAAAAAAAAGAACTCATTTAGACACAACTTTAGTTCAAGAACCCCTGAATTCCTTCCACAGATGCCAAAGGCGCTATGGAGTCAAAGTTAATAACGCTAATGTTAAATGTTGGAGTGTCAGAGAGGAAATCCTTGGCATTTCACAACTTTTTCTAGAAGTGGCTTATGATTAAAATCTTTGGAGTGAAAAGGGCTAGTCAAAATATACAGTAAGTAGCTTTGTCTGTGTGTGTTTGAGACAGTATCACTCTGTCACCCTGAGTAGAGTGCTGTGGCCTCAGCCTAGGTCAAAGCAACCTCAGACTCCTGGGCTCAAGTGATCCTCCGGCCTCAGTCTCCTGAGTACCTGGGACTACGTACAGGCTTTTGCCACAACACCTGGCTAGTTTTTCTATTTTTAGTAGAGATAGGGTCTAAGCTCAAGTGATCCTCCCATCTCAGCTTCCCAGAGTGCTAAGATTATAAGGTGTGAGACCCCACACAAGGCCAGCAGCCTTATCTTTGAATCTTGTAATTATAGTGTAAATTACTTAATGTTTCATGTTATTGTTCAGCTAATTAGCAATTACCACCTAAGACTGACACATTTGAATAAAATCAAAGAGTACGATAAATCTGTAACTTGACTAATTCTTGATTTATTAAAAGGAAAATGATAAAAAAAATTTATGTATTAGTCTGCTATATCTAGAGCTCAAATGGTCAAGAAGTGTACAAGGTCCTAAAAGTATAGTAATAGTGCTGTGAGCTATATTTTTGTTCAATGTAAAATTCCAAGTTCCCCAAGTCTGATTTTCTTAAAAGTATTTGCAGGCTGGGCATGGTGGCTCACGCCTGTCATCCAAGCACTCTTGGATTGCTTGAGTTGCTTGAGCTCAGGAGTCCTAGAGCAGCCAGAGCCAAAGTGAGACTCTGTCTCGCCTAAAAATAGAAAAAACTAGCTGGGTGTCATGGTAGGTGCCTGTAGTCCCAACTACTTGGGAGGCTGTGGCAGAAGGATCACTTGAGCCCAAGAGTTTGAGGTTGCTGTGAGCCATGATGATGCTGTGGCACTCTCCCCAGGGTGACAGGGTGAGAGTTTGTCTCCAAAAAAAAAAAAAATAAATAAATAAATAAATAAAAATAAATAAATAAAATAAGAAGTATTTGCAGCTTAGATCAGGCTCACCATCATAACTCTGTTACTAGAAATAGCTTATGTTGAGGGGCCGGGATCCTTGTTTGATGTTTGATGTGGTTCCTAAGGTACATTCTGAGTTCAGATGAGCAAAAGGCAGAACAGCATCTGCAGCTGCCCAGTGATAGAGTTACTGGCAATTACAGGATCAAGCTGATAAGAAGGATTTCTTTTTGTGTAAGCTCATTATTTATTCCCTTGGCTACCATTGAGAAGAAAAATAGAGGCCAATATAAACAAGTAATGGAGCCATTACTCTTCCTTTTAACGTGGCAAAGTGCAAAACGTAGGTACCTCATTAATTCCTAGAAGTCTATCAGTGTGTCCACCAAACTATGTCTCCCTTGAAAGGTCAAAACCATTCTAATTAGCTGGATTCCCTGCCATTTCTAGTAATCTTGGGATGAGTGAAGTAGGTCACAGTGTAGGGTCTGTTTTCAGAAGGGGGGCCTGGATGGAGGCCCCTTTCCCACCTTCCATCCTCTGTTCCCCACTCCCATAATATGGGACTGTGCAATGACACAGCTTGGCCCCTAAAGTAATTGAAACCTATAGGCCAGAGAAGATACAATGACAGCAGAGATGGTTAATTTTAATAAAGCATTATAAATGTAGGGACCATTGTTAGAATAGAAATATAAGCATGAGATCATCCTTTTAATAAACATCTTCAATTTTTTTTTAAACAGACTATTTTTTCAGAGTGGTTTTGAGCAGAGGGTACAGAGAGTTCCCACATGTCCTCTGACTCCACACGTGCACAGCCTCCCCTGTTATCAATATACCCATTTGTGACAACCGATAAACTTACACTGGCCCGTCATTATCACCCACAGTCCATAATTTATGCCAGAGTTCATGCTTAGAGTTGCACATTCTGTGGGTTTGACAAGTATTTAATGGAATATCAATCATTATAGTATTTTCACTGCACTAAAAATTCCCTGTGTTCTGTTTATTTGTATAAGCAAATGTTGGCACCACTGAACTTTTTAATGTTTCCTTAGTTTTTTTTTTCCCCCCAGACTATAACATAGTTGAAATCACATAGTACATTGCCTTTTAAATTGGCTCCTTTTACTTAATAATATGCATTTAAGGTCCCCTCATTCTTTTCATGGTTCATTCTTTTAGCACTGAATAATCCATGGTCTGGATGTTTACCACAGTCTACTTATCCATTTACCAACTCAAAAGACATCTTGGTTATCTCCAAGTTTTAGCAATTACGTATAAAACTGCTATAAACATGTCTGTGCAATTTTTGGGTAGACATAGGTTTTTGGATTATTTGGATAAACACCAAAGCACTTGCTGGATCTCGTGGTAAGAGTCTGTTTAGTTTTGTAAGAAACTGCCAAGCCATCTCCCAAAGTGGCTATGGCATTTTGACTCCCTCCAACTATGAATAAGAGTTCCTATGGCTCCACATCCTTGCCAGAATTTGGTGATGTCAGTGTTCAGGATTTTGGCCATTCTAATATATATGCAATGGTATCTCATTGTTGGGATTGCCTTGCAGTGTGATGTTCTAAAAGGAAAAATTTTTTTCTAGAAAGCCTTCCAATGCATAGTCTTCTCTTGTGTGAATGGGAAAAAATTCATTCATCAAGAATCAGGACAACACCCAGCTAGGTCCTAAATGGGAAGCCTGTCGAGGCTCTTTCCAGAGCCTCCTACAGCAGTGATTCTCAATCTTGGCTGCATACTGGAATCATTTGGGGAGCTTCGAAAGCTAAAATCTTGGGTCCTATCTTTAAAGGTTTGATTTTTTGGGCTGGGCACTGGGATATTTTATTTAGTAACTCACTAGGTAATTCTAATATGCAGCTGAGAAAACACTGGTGTATAACAGATTGCAGTCCTGGCCTGTGCTGAGACCTGCTATTGAAAGAACCTTCTTCTTTGGACTTTACCAGCCCTGATGTAGATTCCTCAGCACTGAAGGCTCTTCTGTCCTCAGTTGGCTCTGATGCCCATCTGCAGTGGTAAAAGCTCCAGCCTTTAATTCCTCATAGGAACTGGAGATTCTTTATTTTTCCCAAGGATTTGGGAGGCCTGGAGTTAGGTCCCTTTTTTAAATACTCTTAGAGTCTGGCCTTTGTGTAGAGTCTGCTCATGTAGAGGGTCAGAAACATCTACTTCTGGCTCTATGTTGGGAATGCAACAACTATTCTGTAATCTGAACACTGCAGGGCTGAGAGATGGCCTCCTGGTCTAGCATCCTATGGTGACAGCCAGAGCTGTGCCCTCTCTCCCTTCTCCAAGATAAAGATGAACCTTGAGTAGAGCCTGTGGTAAAAGGTAGGCCCAAGTGCAGCCTGAGAGAGGTCGGGAAGAGAGCTGGTGTCTGGCAGAGCCCTGGAAGCTTCCTTAGACAGTTCTCCTGTTTTTACATTACACCCTTAAACGCAGTTGCTTTGGACACATACACAGAGGTAGAAACAAGGGAAGGATACTGACTTGCAAATGGCGAGCAGACATTCTTCTATAGTGTCCCTCTGTGCTTTGGTGAGGGACCGTCCCTTGGAAAGTCTGTATATCGTCTGCAGCGTGGAGTCGATCAGAGAGGTGCAGTGTTCTGTCCCGGCAAACAGAGGGGCACATCTTGTGAGGAGCGGGAGCACAGAGGAGCATATGTACCTGTTGAGTGCGAGCGCAGCCTCTGTGGTGCTGAGGGAGACCTAGGAAAAGCGGACGGGGACAAGCTTAACCCCCCTGGGGAACTGAACGGAGCTTCCCCTGTGTGCTGGGCTCCCATGGAACAGGTTGGGGCAGGTCACACATGTCCGTGTTTCACAGCAATGGTATGAACAACCTTTTATTAACATCAGCCAATGGCCAGCCTAACCCAACATCCCTGATGCTTGCAAAATCCAACTACTAGGCTGTTACATTATTATTCTTGTGTTAGCTCTCTCTTCTCACCTTCTGGGGAGTCACATTATCGTCTTATGATTTTGACACTAGTAAATGATTACAGGCCAATCCATCTCTCAAATTCGCCAGTTACGTGACAGCTTTACAAAGAGAAAGCGGAGCTCTGACCTCCATCAGTTCATTTATGAGCATCGTGAACAATTCACAATCTGATAAATGACATGAGGGGGGAACTCATTAAAAGGAACCTAACTCTGCATGGGAAAACTGTAAAAGGAACAGAAACCTGGGACCTCCTCTAAAACTCTGGTGTAATTCTTGCTCGTAGCATTCTCTTCTGCTCATTTAGATACACAGGCTAAATACAAGGAAAACGTATTAGTGACGACACTAAATATAGCCAGAGCACCTTAACTGTCATCTTTGCAAACAGTGGGGCTTCAAAAGAAACTTTGAGATCCATGGAGATGAAATATTAGCATTATTTCTTGAGATTATCACAGCCATCATATTTGCATTAATAACACATTTTCTATAACTTACGATTTGAAAAGCTGTTTTCTTTGAACTATACATATTTCTGGGTGTTCCTATAAATTATCAAATGTTTTTCTTTTAGCTACTCCAGTAATCATGTTGAAAGAAATAGCTCATCTTTCACATTTATTACTTTAATAGACAAAGCTGTTAAAATTAGGAAGGAAAGAGCTTTGATTTCTGTAGTTTAAAAGTTTTCAAAAGAGAATTCATGAATAGCTGTGTGCTGTGGAACTGGATGTAAAATCTTTTTGTTGTTTGGATGAGCATGTGGTTGAACACCAGACGCTAGAATAGCATTTCCCATTTGTTTCATCTACAAAAAATTAAGTGCTTTGATCAGGAACCTTGGGGAAGTCTCTCAAATTAAGAAAATTATTCCTTTTTAAAGCAAGGAATTTACAGAAAAGTTCAAAACAAAAGTAATGGTGGATGCATTGTTTGAATTATCAGAAAGGGTCCTACGCTCCTGACACTGTCAGGGACATAACATTTCTCATCTCTATGCCACACGTAGGGCTGGGGCTCCCACCTACCGCGGGGCTCCTCTTTCAGTCCATTTCTGGGTAACCCCTTCAGATGGAATCCATTTCTAGTTAAGGTATTGGCTGCTGACTACCCATCACAGAACTCAGACTTGTATCTCTGTTGGACACCAGATGGAGCTTCTGAGAAATATTCTAACTCTTTAAAAACACCCTAACCTGGTAAGGTATTTTTTAGACTGAAGCTGTTCTAGTTTGTCTTTTCTGCTTACACCCAGAACTCTCAGTACACTGTTTCTTTGCTTAGTCCTGACTTGTAGCATCTGGTGTCTAAGCTCTTTAATTCCTGGGGCCTCCTGTCTCAGTGTCTGCTGACACTGAATTGCTTTAGCTCCCCTTTGCCCCTCACTTGTGTTTGCTCTTGTCCTCTGTACTTACCTCGGTCATGCCCCTGGCTTCAGACCTATTTTTCTTTATGGTCAGTACATGAAACTAAGGAGGGAGAGTAGGAAAAGCATTTCTAATCTATAATGCTGCCTGCCGGTCTTTTCCATAAACAATAGTCCTCATGGATGATTTTTGTCCCCATGGGGACATTTGGTGATATCTGAAATTCTCTTTGGTGGGATTTGGAGGTGGTATCTACTGGTATCTAGTGGGTAGAGGTCCAGGATACTGCTAAACATTCTGCAGCACATGGGACAGCTGCCCCACAACAAATCCTGCCACAGTTCAGAGACTCAGCCATTGACGGGGGTAGATTGAATTTTTGGGGTCAAATTCACCTACGTTTAAGTCTCTGGTCCAATAAATTAAGATCTTCCATTTCATGGTGCTTCTGTTTCCTTACCCTTTAAAGCAGGCTAAAATGTCATCAGTAGATAGAAAATATTTGTTTCTAAGTCCAATGTTGCATATTTTACAATCATGGGAAAAATAATTTTTCTTATTTTTGCAACTTACTGTATCTAGAGAGGCAGAGGCTCTTAAGTCAGGTAAAAATCCAACCTCTAGTAAGTGGAGCAGAAAAGTTTGATCCTTAATGCCGTAAACTCGGTCTAAGAACAGTACCATGGGTGCCTTGTGGTCAGGGCAGAAGTTGGCTGCCATATCTGGCTCACTGACTGACCCATCTGAAAGACATAAAGAAAATCTTATTTCCCTTTTTCTAACTCCACCATCTCAAAAGGCAACACAGAGCTTGTCTATGGCTTGTTCCTATAAGTAACAAAAATTTTGAAATAATATAGGTTGAGCATTGCAAATGTGATAACCTGAAATCTGACACACTCCAAAATCTAAAACTTTTTGAGTGCCAACATGATGCTTAATAGATATGTTCATTGTAGTATTTTGGATTTTAAGATTTGGGATGCTCAATCAGTAAGTATGAAGAAACCATTCCAAAATTGAAAAATGCTTCCAGTCCCAAGCATTTTGGATTAGGAATATAGTGTTGTGTTAAAGCTAGCTTATCCTGAGTTACGCTGGGTTGAAAAAGCTGATTGTTAAAATTCTAAGAATTTTGTGACCCAGTTGTTAAAACATACTCATTATTAAAAATTAGAATTTATAATTAAATTACATTTAAAGAGGTAATAAATACTAGAATTCATCACTTTCTATTTTACTATAAACTATACTCCGAGGTTATTAATATCAATTGTATTTGTGTATTGAAAATATAGTACAATGGTGGGCCCTGTACATTCTCTTCCCAACTCTGTGGTCAATGACATCACATTGATAGCTTGAAATTGGCCATGGGGAGAATATTTACACCACAGGAATGGTCAAATGCTAGAAACCAGAGTTTAATTTATTGCTTTGCTGATTGAAGACAAGAAAGTGAGGGAGAAAAACGTTAATGAGGGCAGATTAAATATTAATATGTCACGTCTGTAGCCATGACAACATAAATAGCACAAAAATTCAAGAAAACATTCTTTCAGTATTCGGAAACTATTAGCTGATTTAGGTGAAACTTAGAACAGGTCTTCTAAGAATTTGAATCTTATCTTCATAAGGGGGTTCAAAGATGAAATGGAGAATACCATGAGAAAAATAAAAACTGCTTGAGTTGGAGAATAAAGATGGGATTTTGAATGAGAATAAAAACCAATCTTCCTCTTCCTGTTTTGTCTACACTAAAACCCAGGAAAGAGAGCCCTCAAGTGAGCAAGCTATATATTCACAGCATATTTAAATACTGTTGTAGAAAGGCAGGGAATGTACTGGCAGATCTGCCTGCGGCTGCTTCTCACCTTTGTTTAGGGAGGGAAGTTTCAAGGGGATGCTGATAATCCCAACCAGGTCCTCGGTGGGGACCAGGGAACGCAGGATGGACCTGATGCGGATGGCTTCCCCTTTTCCTGTCTGGATGAGCTGGAAGGGAAGCATCGGAGGACGAGATTAGAGAAATGAAGTTCCCACCTCCTGTTCCACCCCCACCTCCAAATCTTTGGCAGTAAAATGGCTCCCTTTAAGGGCAGGCACATCTGTGTGGGCCTAATTGCTGTAGACACTTGTGGGCACAGGAAGGAGGGGAGTGTTCTCTTGATTTCTGAGAAGTGATATGACTAAGGTAGTAACTCAGACTAAGGTTGTCACTTGACTCCTAACATGGTCATGCGGTTATAATACCAAGTCTCAGGAGCAAGTGCTCAGCCCATTAGCGGCTTCTCAGTGTGATTACACTTCAGGAAACTGTCAGTGGTCAGGACAGAAGTGTTGACAATGCCAGGGTTACCAGGAAGAGAGGAGTTTCCACGTGGCATGTCCCGATGGCCACCTTCAAGAATCAAGTTGGTCAGTAGCACTTTGACCAAATCAAAGCACATAGAAACAATTCTGGGAGGTTTTACAAACAAAATGTGTAGAGGAGATGAACGCTCAGCTGCTGCCACAGAGACACCACCCAGCAGAGAGGGTGGCCCAGGAGCCCTTCCTTAGCAAGCGGAAGAGTCAGGTACTACAGATGGAAATCACTTTTGATGTCAGCTAAAAGAAACCTAGAGAAAGGCATTTAGCACATGCCAAAGATGGAGCAAGAAGTTACATCCAGAAAATCTACAATGTTCATGGTGCTGGGACCTTTATCACTTACGTGCATTTCAGGAGCACAGCGGCCCAGGAGGTCTATGAGAGCGGAATAAAAGGACATAATTGCATTGCCCATGTGCACGATTTCTTCTTCCTCTTCCTTATCCTCTGTGCTGTGGAGAGAATTGACACAGGGAGCGTGAGGAAGCCTGGCAGGTGCTGCCGTGCTACTGGACGAGGGCTGCTGGATAAGGAGACACTGCTCTTTGTTGGGCATCACACATCCTTTCCTGGGAACTCCTTCTCCCTTCAGAGGTCAATGAGGTGGTTTTATTTATTAAGCTC
Source organism: Loris lydekkerianus (assembly GCA_963574355.1). Classification (NCBI taxonomy): domain Eukaryota; kingdom Metazoa; phylum Chordata; class Mammalia; order Primates; family Lorisidae; genus Loris; species Loris lydekkerianus. Next base: position 24,069 of record CAUYPK010163108.1, on the reverse strand, counting down.
AAAGGACACAGACATTTCCCTGTGTCATTCCTGGGATCTAATGAACTTTAAGGCATGAGCAGGGACATGGACTGACCATGCAGACCATACCTCCTACCAGCCTTTTATCCCTGTTTCTCCCTGTGGCGAGAAAACACATGGACAGCACAGGGGTCAGGAGTCAGGAGGGCTGAGTTGTTAGTAAGCTATGTGGCCTTGGGCCTCAGTTGTTTTCTCACATCACATGAGGAAGTTGGAGACATCATACATTTTGGGTTCTTTCCAGCTCTAACAGGTCACCTAACAAAACTGATGACCAAGGAAAAAGCCAACTGCCTGGAGAGTCACCTCTGCTGGGTTATACCCTCTCTCTAGTTTCTAAGATCTAAGGAAAAGGATACGAATAAAAGACATAATAATAGGAGGCAATCAGGTGATTCCCCAACTATATCCTTAACCTTCAAATACCAAGATTATTAATGCTGTGACTTTTCACATTCTGCAGCTTTCTTCTTCTTCTTCTTCTTCTTCTTCTTTTTTTTTTCCTCCCTAAGAAATCAAAATGCTTTCCTGATTAGTCCTCACACTTTCAGAAGAGGAGTGAGATAAGGACTATAACCCTGGTCCAGACCTTTTAGCTTCCTCCTATAGCGATGCCTTCGGGAGGCTATGAATTTGCTGTTAATGTGATTTGCCAGTGGGGCTGAGCAGAGCAGAGAAAATGGAAAAGGGTGAAGGGGAAACCAACCCCTAGGCTTACTCCATCAAAATGCTTGATGGAGTGATTTTAAGTGTTCAACTAAAACTGTTAAGAACCTGTGCTTTCTCTCTCACACCCTTCTTCATCCATGTACTGACAATATTTGGAAACTCACCACCTATCTCCAGAGGGCAATCCCATTCACTTACACTTCCCTCTTGTATCCCTGAGAGGGGAGGTCGAGTGTTGGGTTCTCAGAGATCTTAATGGCTCCCTGCATGGCTGCCAAGAGGCCGTTTCCTCCCTCACCCCGCAGGGCTGGGCCAAAGCACTCTGGGCGTCTGATGAGCAGCTTGACCACGACGCTTGCATTTTCTTCCACACTCTCACCTAAGGGAGGGAGGCATCGTTTCTTTCTCATTGGAAAGGACAACCACTGAATTTAGTGCTAGTTGATGAGGCTGGGAGAATAGTATTTCATTCAGCTTGTCACCTACTCTTAAGATTGGGAGCTAATATCCATGGAGAGAAAGGTAAGCTTTGATAAATGAGGTTAGGATCTGTTTAAGTATTAAGATCACCATTATGGAACAGAATTTTACTCTTTAGCCCAGGATTCTGTACAGTTGAGACTATTTCACTAAATTCAGGACCTCAGAGGGCAATTACGTATGACACTACTGAGTCTGCTGTGGAATACTGATTCATTCACAAGTAACTTAGAGAAAAAAAGAACTTTACATCTTTATTAACTCTGCGAGGGGATGCCAAATTGCTTTCTTCCTTGAAAGGAGGTATGATTCAAGCTGGTGTGCTTTAATTAAAATTTGGGGAGGTGACGTGTTAGCTCCTGACCTAATACTCTCTCAAGGTCAATACGTAACCTAAAAACAATCAGGTTTGAATGGATGGACTTCAGGGAACTTTTGAAATCATTTATCCAGATGAAGAGTCTATTGGGTAAGGCTTTCTCGATTATTCCAAAAATAGTTTTATGTGATAACAGGTTGGAAAATTACACTCTGATTGTCTTCTCTTTGGATGAACCATAGACAACTAAGATAGGCTCTCATTTCCTGAAGAAGCTTTGATAGGCTGCAACTGGAACACTTGGGAAGGGACATACACTGCTTCTCTGAGCCAAAAGTTACATTCAAAAGCAATTTTACAGCTTATTCAAACAACTTCATAAAACATACCTTCTGTCTCAGGTGAAATCCTAATTTGTGTCTGAGAATTTATCCCTGAGTCAGGACTCAAAAGCAAGATTTTTTTGAATGTATTGGATGAAGCCTGAAGAAAAGAAATTCTTTTATAAAATCATAAAGTAGTTCTTGTGGGATTGAGCTATATCATAGAGAATGTAATGTGGTAGGTTGTTGTGTTATTTATTTTTATGTAAAAATTTATCTCAAATCCTAGCAGGCTAACACAACAAATATTTATTATCTCATAGTTTTTGTAGATGAGGAATTTTAGAGTGACTAAGTTAGGTTTTATCTGGAGATCTCCCATGAATGCCAATGAAAATGCTGACCAGGGCTGTAGTCTTCTGAAGGCTTGACTGGGAATGGAGCGTCAGCTTCTGAGCTCATTCCCAGGGCTGGCTGTTGGCAGAAGGCCTCAGTTCTCAGTTCCTCAGAGTGGAACCTCCAAACGGCTGCTGGAGTGTTCAGGACATGGCAGCTGGCTTCCCACAGTGCCAGTGATCCCAAAAGAGAGTAAGGCCAAAGCCTCGATGTCCTCAGCAACCTGATCACAGATTGTCACTCCACTTCATCCTCTTCACCAGAAGGGATTCATTAAGTAAGTCCAGCTCATACATAAAAGGAGGAGAATTAGACCCCATGTTTTGGAAAAAGAAGAAGCATTAAAGAATTTACAGATATATTTTAAAACCACCTCAGCAGTTTAAGTTCTGCTTAATGAAAAATTTTATGAATCTACTTAGAAGTGTTGTAAAGCACTTGAATGGAAACCCAGAAAACCTGGCTTTTCTTTCCAGTTTTTAGCTAACCCCTGTGTGAGTATGCACACTGCATCATCTTGGGGGGGTGGGGGGTGGGGGGGCGGGTCTCATTTTCTCTGTTAAGATATCCGTGGCCTTTCTAGTTATACAGTGAGTCTATTATTCTAATCTATATGCAGAGATGTCTCTCACTATGCCCAGAAGAATAGAGGGGCTGAGCTTGCTGTCCAATGCTTGAAATTAACTCATGCTCATTTCACACACAAACTCGTACTGAAACAACCTGGGGTGTTTCATAGCTCTGGAGAGCCCACCTGGGGCCACAGCTGCAGTCTTGTTCCAGAGCGTGGCTTGCTGACCTTGTCTCTAATCATTCAACTATTTGTATTGTAAGTAAAAATTCAAGATGGTAACATGTGCCACTATAGAATTGTGTAACTTGATCCAGAAAAAGTTTCCTTAAACTGAATTTAAACAGCTCATTAGCATGCATTCACTGTTTCACAGCTCAATCTTTCAAGAAGAATCTAAAAATTTTAAAAAGAAGTTTGTCTTCAAGTTTCATCCAAAATACAACATCAAGAAAGAATTAGTTTCCAGTAAACCAGAATGTGTGTGAAGAAATTTCTTAGGAGACACGGGAAATGTAAAACAATCACAATAATGGGTGGAAAGAATCAACAAAATCTCCTTGAAAAAGAAACCAAGGAGAGCTTGAGTGACCTCGCAAAATTTGTGGAGGAGCTCAGATAAAGCGATGATTCTGAGGGCCAGGCCCACGCTTCCTTCTTAGCAGAACCTGGTATTTGTACTTGATAACCACAGGAAGGATACTTTTTAAAAAGCATCAGGAAAATCACATGTAAAAGCAAATATTCTGAGTCATAGATGTAACTCACAGTTTATCACTTTCAAATGTTTATGGTCTTCAATATTTATGATTTTTCATGACACAAGGAATAATACAATTTTAGGCATCAAAAATGGAGGAAAACCTGAACTCTGGTTATTTGATTTCTGGGTTCTGATTCTCTGGGTTCCCCTGTGGAAATGCTTGTGAGTCAGCCACAGTTTTTACCAACATGGGGATTCAACTCATCTCTTCCTACAGCAATTAGCACCTTGGGGGAATTTGATGGGCTAAGGAATCACAATGTTCAGAAGTTGAAAAGTCAGACTGAGTTCTGTATGGAGTTTGCTGTCGAAATTTATTTGCCCAATTAGCCTTATTTTATCTGTCTCAGGCCTTCAGAACTAAGCTAATTAGGTTGGCTACTGCAACTGACCCAGGAAGCCATCCTAGATTACTGAACTGTGGACATCTGTGGGAGTGCAAAGCCTGCCCTGCAAGAGGAAGGAACTGGAATGCAACCGTTGCTGCTAATTAGACAAGGGACCAAGGAGAAGAATTTCCAAAGGCTTCGTAAGGAAGAGAAGACAGTGTGATTAGAAGAGAAAGAACATTCTCTTCCTAATTACCTACAGCTCAGCAAGCTTGACTGCCAACCAAATCCACTGTGGTGAAGCTAAATATTAACCTTGTGGGCATTTTTCAAGGGAGAGGAAGATCTGAAGTAAACTAGTTTTGCCCCAGGGCTTACAACAATGTCTTTGCTTGAGTTCCAAAATGAATAATGAGCTTAATAACAGGGTGAATGTTCACAGTGCCTTTCTTCAAAGGCTTTCAACACTGCGTTCATAGTTCTACCTTCCTTTCCACGTTCCTAAGCAGTGGAGGGACATGGAAATGATTCTCCACATCTTACCGTGGTAAAGCAGTCACGCTCACCACAGGGATAATTAGGAATGCAATGATTTCATCTTCCGCCCATTACTTTTTTACTCTTCTGTGTTCTAACTTCAGTTCCCGTGTTAAGGTTCCTTTGCCTGGAACACACTCTTTTTCCTCCTTCCCTTGATGCAAATCCTTGTCCTAGGTAACTCCACTCCATCCTTTAGGAATAGCTTAAACACGAGAGCCTGGGAGGACCTGCTCCTCTCAAACACCCTGTACTCTTCCTGTGTGCTTGTTTTTCTCCCAAGACTGCATATTCCATAAGAACAGGGCCTTATGTCTGAATTATCTAACTCTGGATGCTCCAGGGTCTTGTTAGCATCTGACATATACAGCCATTCAAAAATATTTCTTGAATGAATGAACAGATTTCATTGAGACTCAAGATAGAGGCTTGAAATGATTCAATATAAAACTAGAATGACTACCCATAACCAGGCCAATTATCAACCTCTGTTTACAAAAGTCTAAGTTGTCCACTTCCTCAGATTTTAGTGAGTCCTAAGGGGAGGACTCCACTCTGAATAAAGTCCCAGGGTCCCAGAATGAATGAGTCTATTGATAGTCTCATTTAGTTAATTTACAGAATTGCAAGGCAGAGGCAATAGCCAGGAGTCTGGCTATCTTTACTTTTTTCTTTTTTTGGTATATGCCAACTTTGATATGGTGTCACACAACTTGTATGAACCAAATCATTGCAAATGGTGAGGACATGTCGTCTTCTCAGAGACATCCAGCCTAGGGGAGGGAGGAGGTAGGGCTGTGTCTGTAAACTAGTGCGACAGCACAGAGGAAAAGGCCAGGGACCGTTTACCCACTTACTCATTAATTCAACCATTCATTGAGTCTGCAACAAGGAATAGTAGACAAGCATTGTGTAACACAGCAAAGCCAGGACCCCAGAGGAGATGAGCAGAACAGAGTCAGCCCAGCTGGGTCTCCATAGTCCTGCAAAGGATCTTCCAAACCATCTTGCAGATGTGTAAGAAATAAATTCCTATAATTCGATGCCACTGAGCTTATAAAATATTTGATAGGCAGCTGCAGCAGCAGACCGATACAGGGGTGAGAGGAGAAGCAGGTAATTCCATTCCTGTGCACCTGCGGGGCGCGCAGATAAGCTAACGATAGCCCACTGTAGTATGTTACCAGTGCAGATGGAGAGAAGCAGACAGACTTCAATGTTTTATATGCTGAATCAACAGAACTTCCTGATGGACTGGATGTGGGGATGTGGGAAAAGGTTTATCCAAGGATGCCACCTACGATTGGCCCGAGTATCTGAAAAGTCGATGGTGCTACTTAAGGAGCTGGGGAAGAGCAGGATTGGGGTGATACCATCCAACAGTCAAAAGATCTGGAGGTGCATGTGCATTTGGCTGTGTGAAATAGGTAAGATATCAATGACAATACTAAGGCCTCTTTTACTGACAGAAGATGTATAGACAGGTGACAAGTCTGACCCCGATCCATGAGTTTCTTGCTGGATCTGGGATTGGAGTGGAGTTTCTCTGTTCTCTGTACTCCATTATTGATACTTGTATGGGCTGACTCTGAGATTTCTCTTGCCACCTGACAGACACTTGAGGAATCTGTTATATTTGCAGAGAAGAAGCAATGCTAAGGACCGCCCTTTCCTTGTATGTGCTCATGATTATGCCATCCTGGGTGTGAAAGGCTTGGAAAACATGGAACTCACTGTTCACGAAGACGGCAAACCTCAGGAAGGACAGGTAGCGTTCCCCTTCAATGGGGTTCCAGCCGACATCAGGGTATCCTTTGGCCAGAAGCATGGGGCAGCTCTGCAGGCCACAGCCTGCCAGGTAGGTCACCACCTGACAAGAACAGTACCAAGGTGAGGTGTGTACTTATAGGTATAGGTACATACATATAGGATTGTATATACCTTAGGATGGGTATATACCCCAAATAACTAAAAGCAGGGTCTCAAGGAGATACGGCATACTCACATTCATAGCAGTATTATTTACAACAGCTGAAATGTGGAAGTCAGTAAAGTGCTCACCAATGGATGTATAAGCAAAATGTGATATATACATGCAATGGAATACCTGGCCTTAAAAAAAAAAAAAGGAAATTCTGACAATATGCTACAACATGATGGACCTTGAGGACATATATTAGTGAAATACATCATTTATAAAAAGACAAATACTGTATGATTCCACTCATATGAGTTGGTTAGAGTAGTAAAAACCATAGAGACAGAAAGTAGAATGATTGCTGGGGGTGGGGGGGATGGAGAGTTATTATTAAATGGTTCAGAGTCTCAGTTTTAGAAGATGGAAGTAGTTCTGGGGATGGATGGTAGTAATGTTTGTACAACATTATGAATGTATTTAATCCTACTGTACTATACACTTAAAATGATTAAGATCCTAAGTTTTATATGGTGTGTACTTTACCACCATAAAAAATTGAAAAAAAATTAAGCAATACATATGTATTAGAAATAAAAAAAGCAGCACTCCAGATTTTACAAGAGACTTGTGAAATTCTGAGAACAGAAAGGCTTTTATTTCCCTAGAAACTAGAAAGAACCCAAGACTTTTGAATTAAATAATATGGCAAATTTATAACCAGAACCTCTGATCCAATTTTTGTTTCCAAGTAATTAACAAGATCGATTTCCATTGTTAGGTGGGAACACACCATGTGTGTTCCTGGGCTTTTCCAGTTCTGGCAAGAGGAAGTTGTCATTTAAAAATAAGCCTAACTAGAGTTCATCTGGGGAGATGACAGTGGACAGAACATGGCCCATGTTCATTTGGCTGCAGTATTGTGAGCGAAACATTCAGCTCCTGATTGACTCTGACTGGGCCCTTGAGTAATCGGGGCCCCTCCTCAAACTCTGCACCAACAGAGCTGTCCAAGGTCAAAAGCCAACAGGACAGGCCATGATTGTTTAAGGACTGGGACTGTAGTGTTCTCTTTGCTTCCAAGTTACTAGACACTTATCACAAGATCTCAGCTGTAGGGGTGTCCAACCTTTTTTTCCCCTCTGCCAAACATTGGGAGAGTAAGTGTTGTCCTGGCCATACATTAAATACACAAACACTAAGAAAAGCTGATTAGCAAAAAGAAGGTCTGTGCATACTTTTTGTGATATCTGATACCACAGATAAGCAAAAAAAGTCCTCACAAAATCGGCAGCTTGGATACCTCTGTGGATTTTAGATTCTGCTATACTTTGAAGTTAGTTCAAGGCAAAAAGCGTGGCAAATAGACCTTTGTTTAAAATGCAGTTGCTGTTCTAATTTTGCCTTTGATATTTTATGTATACAGGAAGAAGAGAATCCACAGTGCTGCAAAATCCTCAAAGCCAGGAATGGTGGGGTTTGTTTGTTTGTTTTTTGTTTTAAACATTTTTTAATCCGCAGGCCTTGGCACTTAGTAGGTGCTCAATAAATGTTAAATGAATCACATATTTGCTGAGGTCAAATACTCTAAGTTATTTGCAAGCATAATAAATCCAGGGCAAAACTCAGAGAATCTATTACCATACTTTTTTCTTCTTAAACCAGTAAGGATATTGTTCTGCTTAGAGCTCAGATTTGATTTAGTCTTAAAAATGTCAGGGAAACATCAACAGGAGTGAGATTTAGGCAGAGTAACAGGGCTGCAGATGCGGAGCATTTCACTGGACACTAAAATAATTGCCCGTGTGTGTGTGCATACATGCATGTTGAGGTGCGGTTGATGTTCAATTGTAATAAACCTAATTTCTGTTGCGATCAGTAACAGAGAGGAACTCTGGCATTTACCAGAACTTTGCTGTTCTCTCCTGCAAACCAAACTTGGGTAATTTCCTGGCCATCTGCAAGCCAGGAAGAGAGGCCTCAGGAGAAATCAAATCTGCTGACACCTTGATCTGAATTTGGAAGCTTCCGGAATTAAGAAAAAATAAATGTCTGATGTCTAAGACACCTAATCTGTGACACTTCATAATAGCAACCCCAAGAAACCTCTTATAAAAAATATGCAGTAGAAACACAGGCATGTAATATTTTATAATTCCGATTTAATTTCCTATTAAAATTTTATACATTTTAAAATATATATAAACTATGAAGAGGATTTGAGGTTCTACAAAGAGGATTGTATCATACCATCAACACATAAACACAGGTATTTTGTCCTGTCTGGTTCATGACAGGCCCTCAATAATTGCTAGTCAATGGATCTGAAACAGAATTTACTAATTCAAAAACTTCCGTGAGTTTTGGTGGGTCACAATCATTTCATCTGAACAGATCAGACATGGTTCTCCAGCTTGGCCAATGATTTCCTGCCAAGGCCTGAAGCAGGAGAAACTTCGCCAGTGGTGATGTTACCCACACTGCCCGTCTGGCGGCCTCAGCCAGTGAAGGCGACCCAGAGTGCTGCTCCTCTATGCTTTTGTTGGTGCCTTTTCCTCCCTCTATGTTGGTGGTCCTCAGGGGTCTGGCCTGGCCAACCTTTGGGGTCACCCTCCACATACTCCACGTACAGCTCAGAGAGCTCTCCTGAGACTGCTCCATAGTCAACCCATAACTTGACTTTGCGGGGGAGACTTAGGGCTGCTCAGACTCAACACAGCCTGAAGCAGACTCATCACCTGACTCCTCAAACCTGCTCCACCTCCTGTACACCTGAGAGAAAGAAGCAGGCTGACCCAGTGTCCCATCAGCGGCTGTTATCTGTCCTCTTATCTACGGTCCTTTGGACTCCAAGATTCCTCACATCCACTGTGCTGGTGTTGGTTGCAGCCAGCACCGCCATGAGCTTGGATTCCTCCAGACTCCTCTCCTTGCCTGAAGTCTTATCTCTGCTCTAGTCAGTTGTTACTGAAACTAGGATGCATCCTCTAAAATACAAATTAAATCATGCCACTTGCCTTACGGTCTCTAGTGGTTTCCACCGGGTTTGGCTTGTAGTGACACCCTGTAACATAGCAGGTCCCATCACAGCCTGGAGCCTAAGCTCTTGCCTCCTGGCTCTGTGGCTGACTAGCCCCACGACACAGAGGATGCTGCCCAGTCTCTCTATACCCCCGTCTCCTTGCCTGTAGCTCATAGGCAATATAAAAAGGCTGTTCTAAGGTCACGTGAATCAATCCATGGGAGCCCTCCACGTGGGGCCTGGCACATAGCAATGTCACAGAGCACACACTTCCCATACTGACAGTGGTGGTTCCAGGGTCCAACTGCCTGCTGCTCCTGCCCTGTTTCCCTCCTGGCACTTTGTGCCTCGGTCTGACCAACTCTCCACCTCTCTAGCACCCCATGCTCTCCTTCTGAGCCTTAAACAGGCATGCTTCCCTAGCCACAGGTCACCATGATTCCTCATGGCTGTCAGGATGTCCCTGCTGGGGCTGTGTCCTCCCCATGTGCTCCCAAATCTGCTGTACTGTGGACGACCTTTGGCTTTCCCAGGACCTCTCCCCTGACTAGGTTGCTCTTCTATGCACTCCCGGAGTGCACTGTTAATCTTGTCAGCTATCCGGTCAAGGACATAGTGTTGAGAAAAAGATGGGAAAGGACACGGGTGAACCAGTCCCAACCTCTGCCACCTCCAGGAGCTCCACAAGCAACCCCAGGGGAGGGCAGCCCAGCTGTGCCTCAGCTGCACACGGACTGGACATTGACTATACAATTTTCTGTCATGTCTCTTTCCTTCTCATGTAAACTTATAAATTAGATAACACAGAACTTTATTAGGAACCCCAGGTACCCAGTGATGTGCCTATAGACCAATGAGGATGGGCCTCCATGTACAAAGGACACAAATGCCCACACATTCATGTCTATGACATTGGTTACTACTGCCCATGGGAGACCCTTTGTCGCAATTAGGTTCCCAGACTTTGGGCTGCACAGCACGCAGAAGAGAACAGCACACTGCCTCCCCAAGAGCCCGTTACCTTCTCCAGGTCTGGTTCCTCTAATCCGAGGGCTAACTCGTTGTTGTCCATCACAGAGGAAGCGGCCACATCCAGGGGGGTGGATCCTCTCATTGATGGGGAGGCTGAGGAAGGAGCAGAGGTGGTGTCAGAAAGGGACAGAGGACCCAGCAAGGAGACAAGGTTGCAGTGCACAGAAGTGGACAGCAGAGGACGGCAGACACACCAAAACCCGGGTCACGCTGCAGTTCCCCAGCCCGGCAGCCTTCCTAGTTTAAGAATAGCTCTGTCCAAAGCAGCCAGTAACTGGGTTATAGCTTTCATGTGAAAGCCCTAAATTAGTTTCATAGTAAGGCTGAGTCAAAGTCTTAAAGGCTAGGGTTTATATGTTTTCCCAACCCCTCCCCCAACAACCCTAATAGAAAGGTTTTCATTTTGCTTAAAAAGACAAAACAACCAAAAAGACCCTATAGTTCTTACAGTCACGCTAGTGGATCAGTGAATGAGAGAGGACAGATGGGCGAATCAGGACTGCCAATCAGCCACATGAGGAAGGGGATTAGCTGCCTTGGGCTGAGTTTGCTGGTCCTGAAGTTTACAGTTTGGGCTAGAGAGAAGCCTGTCTAGCATGCTGACTGGGTCTACCTCCAGCTCTGAAAGTCATGTCTAACCCTGGTGTCAGTTTATCATAAATACATTAAAAATATAGAGATCTATTAAGTCTCACATTTATATGCTATCAAATTAAAAAGGACCAGAAAAAAGTCCAAAGGTCAAATAATTACTGTTTTATATTGGGACAGTGCATCTCATATTTCAACCAGAAGACAAAAATGCAGTTTAACTCAAAGGCACAACAATTAAAACACAGAAAATAACAGCATCTCTCAGATGCCTTATATCTAAATTAAACAAAGAAGTACACACATTTTGTTCCCTTCCCACCCCCAGTGCAAGCCCACAAGCTTTTTCCAAACTCTTAAGTTTTTGATGCCATCCAGCATCCAGTATCATGGACTTGTGAGGTGCTTGGATGTAGCAAAGAAATAAATGCTTGAGAGGTCTAGCCAATGGCATTCAAAAGGGATCTCAAAGTGCAGATACATCTTTTTCAAACATGTTACAAGCTGAGCTTTGTAACACTTTTTGAACACTATCACTTTGCTTAAATTCAGGAAGCAGGCTTTAAAAATGCAAAAGGCATACAAGTTGTATTTCAGTGCAGATCTTCATCTGGTTATTGGAAAAGGTTCCAAAAATTAAAGAAAAATGCTTTGTGTCAGCTGCCCCTCCCCCCACACACCCAAAGCTGAAATGAAGAAAACAACAGAACAAAACAAAAACAGAAGAATTACAGATGACTTTGGAATCATTTCAGAATCCACTATTTCCAATGGAAACATTTTTAATACATTGGTTACCTCCTCTTACATATACCCTCAACTAAAAACCAATTTGATCGCTTTCTTCCAAAATAAAGCCCCAGCCACATTGCCAATGCCCCCCTCCAAAAAAAATGAAGAATCATTTAAAAAGAAAACCCACAAAAGTAATCTTGCTCTGTTTAGATCACTCTTCCTGTGTAGGACGAGCTTCAGAGTACAGTGCATTTGAACTTTGACATTAGGTGTGTACAAGGTGTAGGCACTGGGGTGAGCTGTGAGGTAGTGTGCTAGTGACTGAGGGCCAACAGAGGAGCCCTTAGGTCGCAGTGCATCTGGGGATTTTATGAATGTTCTCATCACTTTGTGACACACTCCATTTCAGCATCACAGGTTTTACAAATGGTTCAAATTCCATGAAAAAGATTCACCAGAGGCTGAAAACATCAAGACCTCAAAAATATGAATGCAAAAATATTGAGAGGAATGAATCAATTTTGTAAGTGCCTATGTAAAAGGTTTCTAGAACATCTATAAAACCACGAAGTCATAAGAATTTATTTTCCATTACATTCGTGTATATAAAATGAATAAATAATATTTATAGATTGCATGTGTCTTATGTACATATTACATGTGCTCTGTTTTAGCTTAAATAAAAATGCTACAAAGTGGGAGACCACTTAAGGGAAAAACCATAGCTAAAAAGAAGAACAAGCCTTTTAAACTATCAACCCAACCCAAAAGTCTCCATAAAGAAGTTTTTGGGTGTGTCCAAAAGGAATTAATAAGGAGAGGAATTCTAATAACACTGTGCTGTCCCCTCCTGTTCACCTGCAACAGAGAGAGTAGAAATGTGAACTTTTTCTTTCACTGATGATGGCCACTGGCTCAGCTAGTACCAAAGATCCTGATCCTCAGTTATTGTTGAAAGTTAAATAGGAAAATAGATTAGAATTGGACCAAATGTGACTTACTTATGGGGGGGGGGGGCATAATCACTTTGCCTTAAGTGGGAAATGGAGATCTCATTTATCTCTGAGGTAGGAAAAAATATGTTCCAGAGATAAGTAGCATTAACAAACTTTGAGGGAAAAATGTACCTTGAGATAGTGGTACACTACCAGGTCCCAAGAACATCACACAAAAATAGATTATACCGTTTTGTTTGTGAAAAGAAACAATTTGAAACTTTTATAAGCTGTGCAACCCCCAAAGACACTATGGAGGTGTCCGTTTTAAAGTGAGAAATACTGCTCCTGGCCACGTCAGCTGTGTGGGAAGGGTGACTCCCTCACTGGGGGTGAGGTCCATGGTTAAGTGCCCTTAAATGCCGCTTTCAAGGCTTACTTTGGAGTTCTGAGATCAGGATCTCAAGTTTAGAAGTTTGTTTCCTTCAGTTTCCTAAGCACAAGACACACTTGGACATTCGTGCTAGGCTAGTAACATGGGAAGCCAGAAAGCGGTAAGAAAGGCCTGGTGGAGGACAGAGGACAGTAAAGAGGAGGGGCTGCTGAGACGGGAAAATCGCTTATTCGGCCTAAGAATCCCTGGATCCTTCAAATTGGTTGGAATGTACAGTCTCTCAAAGACGAATTTTTTTTTTTCCCTTGGAAATGGTTACAAAGGTCATTTTGGTAAAGGACGTACCTGGGAGTCTACTGTGCAAGGGCCTGGTGGGCAGATCCAATACACTACTGATCAGATGCGACAAGGACAACTTCCAGTAGGAGCTGCAGCCAGCACTCTCTCAGAGGCCGAGACACGCCTTGAGACTGGCCTGGAGCTTTATCCTCTTGATACTGGCGCAGTTTCTCCGGTGTCTGAGTCCCAGCGCTCTGAGGACACAGTGGAGCTGAGCCTCTCAACGCTCAGCTTCTCCGGCTGTCTTTTCAGGTGTCGCCGCTCTCGTTGAAGCCAATCTATTATTCGGTGAACGGCTTTTCTGTTCTTTAAGTTTCTTTATGTCAGTTTGGCTTTTATTAATAAACGCAACGTAGTGTGTTGTCTTGATTCTGGCCCAAGTGGCACCAGCCCCTTCGACTTCTGTAGGCGTAACCGAAGATGAGCCCGTCTATTCTTCCCCATTTCCTTGTGAGTTGATCTGCTACTGCTGCTATTCTTCTTGGATCTTCCCTCCATTTTAAGGCATCTCTGTCCTTGTTACTGTATGGTAACATGGAGGCATAACCATGTTCAGCTTCCCTCTCCCGCTGCTCCAGATAGTCGGCGCCTCCAGCAGCATCTGGATGTTCTTCCAAACCGCCGCTGCTGAGGGAGCCTCTTTGGCGACCACCCTTGCTGGGACAGGGAGGGGGCCAGTGAGCTGGGCTCTGCTGACACCGTGACAGAGCCCGGAGCAGAACCCCTCACTTCTTCTTTATCCATCTTAATTTCCTTGGTCAACCACTTTATTCTCCCACCCTGGTGAAAACCAACAGTCTGCCATAGCCTAATAGGGCTGGATTGTTGGAGTCTGTGCACTAAAGGAAATGAGCTGTAAATATAGGCGGTGGTGGTTAGAAAATGGGTGTTAGAGACTGAGGTTAGGAGAAGACACAATTATTAGCAATGGCCAAGGTCTGCGTCTGCACATGAGAATGAGTGGCTGAGGTAGGATGGACAACGGGAGACAGGTCGAAGAATTGCAAAGCCATGGAATAGGAAGGAATATGCACCTACAGAAATCTTCAAATGCAACAGTGCTGAAGAAAACAACGGGAGGCCAAGAGAAATCCCTCAATAAGTGAGGGACAGTGGCAAACTGCAACAAGAAGGCCAGGTGGAGATAGAATCTGATGACGTGAGATTCTAATGGGGATGGGGTGCTGAGGGAGGCTCGGGGGAAAGGATCTGGGACTGGCAATAAGGAGCAAAGAAGACATCTAACCATTTTCATGTCCTGTGATATCTGAAAGATGGAGGTAAAAAGAAAGCAGCCCCTAACTGAGAGGGTTGGGGGAGAATGTCCTCAGGAGAAAGCCAAGTCTCCATTACAACAAGCCTCACACTCCACTAGGAAATGTAGTGCTCAGGGGTTAATGAGAGAAGGGCCTAAGGAAGCCTCCAAGGAGTTGGGGAGGTCTGGAAGGTAAGGATCAAATAGGGGACATGCAGAGCCATGTGGAGTGGAAGCACCAAAGATGGAGGTGACATGGTGATCTCAGATTATTGTGTCCTGTGAGGGAAGAGGAATTTAGGACATAATGAAATTAGTCCTGGTGGTCGTAAGGCAGATAGTAATGAAGGGATGCAAGTGTCAGGGGAAGGTGAGAGAGCTGGGGTCTGCACTGCTTGCCTCTTCTTTCCTGCCAAGAGAGAGAGGATCCTGCCTCATGAGCATGGGTTTCACTTTTGAACCTACTAGTGGAGATGGGGAAGCCCCTCAGGGAACAAGTCTTCAAGGAATACATTATTCCAGGCGACCATAAATGATTTGCTAGTTATCCAGTGGCTGCCAGAGTCCCACATTGCCTTCAGTCCCAACTAGGACAAATGATTCATTGTACAGCGTGTCCCAAACATTGCCCCTGAAGTCACCTTATATAGGAAAAATGGGAACTTGGAGATAAATGTACCTGTATTTACAAAATATTCATTACAACATTTTACAGCATATTTACAAAAGTTTTCTGTGTGCTTGCCATCTGTTTGTAAAATCTTATAATGAATATTTTGTAAAGGTACATTTAGCTACAATTTCCCTATGTATGGTGACTTTAGGGGTGACATTTTGAGACTTGCTGTATGTACATAACTCCAATTTCCCTATTGCAACTCATACCCAGATATGAACTGCTGTGAAAAGTTTATGGGTACAGGTAGTAATACTGCCTCATCATCGGAAGGATATTGGATTGTTCGAATACTCAGAGCAAGGGTTGCAGAAAGGGAGTTGGAGAAAGAGTAGGAAAGAAAGGGGTGAGTGTGACAGAACTGTCACCAAATTATGCCATAGAGAGTTTGGTCCAAATCATGCCATAGAGAGTTTGGTTAGGACACCAGTGTACCACTGCCCAGTACTGAACCTCACCTCAGGTGCTGTTGCCACACCGTCAGCCTGGAAAGGTTTCTAAATGAGTTCTCTACTATCCATGTTCAAATGCCTGCATGTGCTGCCTTAATGCAGTTGCCTAAGCTCTCTGTGGAAGCACATTTCCATCATTTCTGTATAGGGAAGCAGGAATTGCCATAGAATGACTGAACCTCTATACATCAGAAATGAGCATGGTTCCTGGTCAGAAAAGAAATCTATTCCAGCATGTAACCCACAAGATCTCATAGTCATTTCTGAGGAAGCATAGCCTTTGTATTAGTTGAAATAAGGTTCACCTGTGAGTAACAAAAAACCCAAGGTACAAGAAAGTAGTTTTGTTTTCCTCTCTCAGAAATGTAGGCAATTCAAGTCTAGTATGCACCTAGGCCTCTATCCACCATAACTTCTACTTCATGGTGCAAGATGGCCACGCCTACTCCAGCCATTACATCTGAATTGCAGCTAGAAGAAAAGAGGAAAAGACGAAGAAGTACCTGACCTCTCCTTTCAAGAATATTTACCAGGAATTATAACTGGTGCTTTTTTTGCTCACTAAATTTAGTCAGAATTTAGTCACAGGGCCACCTCAAGCTGTAAAAAAAGTGACCAGGCAGCCAGTTAAAATTGGGGTTTATTATTGAGGAAGAAGGGGGTGCCTAGATCTCCCTGCCACTGTTAAGATACTTTTACATCTTCCAGTGATGAATCTTCCCTCTACCTTTTCTATTGTTATCATTACTCCCAAATCACTATGGCATGAAAGGCACTCAACCACATTGTATTGCCGATGGCTTCATTTCCTAATTCCCTCTTGATCCCATTACTTTATTTGCCATTTTCACTGCAGAGCATAGTGGGTAACCAAATCATTAATATGGATTATTCATTGTGTTCAAGTCCTCTTCCTCTTTTCTCTTTTCATCAATTTATTCAAGTATTAAACCAAAACTTAAGCCACAAGTTGTGTACAGCTTTGCAATGACTTTCACAAATAAGGGTCAAGGAAAGTCTATGATGCTTTTGGATTGTGGGGTTTAACCATGATGATATTTTATTGTTACTTTCAAAAAGTCCTAATAGAAGAAAACATGCTTTTACTGAAAAGAAACATTTAGGTCTGATCAACCATTTTTCTAGAGACACATATATTTTAAAAATGAAAACAAGCCTTCATAGGAATAGTAAGGCTATGCATTAATTGCATATGGAGAGCTAGTAATAAACATGTTATATGAGACCTGACAATCAAGTTCATGAACTCATTCTAGAAAAAGTGCTGCATACCTCATTGCTGAACATCTCTATGGTCGCCTTCAAGATACTTCCCTTAGGAAGCTATGCACAGATGCCAGTGCTTAGTCCACCCTTCAAAACAATTTTGGAACTCTTTTTCTAGAATGGCTGTCAAAGCTGTCATTGTATTACCCTTGATGTCCTGCATGTCATCAAAATGTCTTCTTTTCAATATTTCATTTATCTTCAGGTAAAGAAAAAAAATCACTGGGGGAAGATCAGTTATTTGTTTACTAGCTAAAAATTCTCTCACAGATAGTGAGATGTGAGCTGGTGCATTGTTGTGATGCAAGAGCCATGAGTTGTAGGCCAAGATTTTCAGTTAGATTTTCCTGTTTCTCTATTGATGTTTACTTTGTCTACTATGCTTCTCACAGCCAATGATTTTGATGGAAAATTGGATGAATTTTTGCAGTGTTTTTGTCAGTTCTGCTCATTACTGGCTCTGACCTCTCTTTGTCAGTGGTACTTTCTGTCCCCTCAGAAAAATGTACACTGCCATTTTCTTCATGGCATTATCCCCATAATTACTGATTTCACTTCCACTCTTGCTAAGTTTAACAAGAAATTTAATGTTTGTTCATTGCTCTAATTCAAGCTCCAACATTCTCATAAAAGCACACAAAAGCACACAGCTATAATGAATGCTACTCAGCAAGACACCACCACACACTGACACAAACACAGCTGTGAGACACTGATACACCAAGATTATGAAACCTTACTCAGTTTGTGCAGTGCTGCCAACACAAGTGCATGGTGGCAAGTTCACAAACTTAATTGTCAGACCTCATATTCTTACCTATATTTATATATCTAACAATAAATGTATGCCTACCAGGCATTATCTCTATATCATTATGATTAAAAAGTAGTTTGGAGATTCGGCTCCTGTGGCTTAGCAGCTAGGGTGCCAGCCACATACACTGGAGCTGGCAGGTTCGAATCTGGCCTGGGCCCGCCAAACAACAATGACAGCTACAACCAAAAAAAAAATAGCCAGGCGTTGTGGTGGGTGCCTGTAGTCCCAACTACTTGGGAGGCTGAGGCAAGAGAATCACTTTAAGCCCAAGAGTTTGAGGTTGCTGTGAACTGTGAAGCCACAGTACTCTACCCAAGGCAATGGCTTGAGACTCTATCTCAAAAAAAAAATTAAAAATTAAAGTAGTTTGGGAAATATGTCAGAGGAACAGATATTTGTGAGATGAGGTGACACAGATGTCCTGTAGAATTTGTATTTTTAAAATTATTTTCATTATTAATAATCTTTCCACAATGGGGGCCCTTTCCATACTTGAGAAACAAGTATGACACTTCCCTACCCAGCAGATATTATGCTCCTCACTAATTTGTAGTGGGAAAATACCAGGAATGATTCCCTTTGGAAGTGTCAGGGTGAAGGGACTCTGTAGTATAGTATTCTTTCTTCCAGTAGCACCTGGCCACTGCCAGGGCTCTTTGCCTATTGATTTTGCTGCAGCTTTAGTTTTGAGAACACAGGAAGCCATTTTCAATGACTGTTGCTCTTTGTAACATGGCAGCCAGGATTGAAATATAGATCAATGTGAGCAGAGAGACCACACTCTGGCCCATGAGAAGTGGCAAGCGGGGCTGTGGCTATGTGAATCTCATTGCATGAAGGAGAGCAAATGGGGATTAAGGAAGGGCTGGTGCCTGAGTCACCCCAGGGCAGTTCCAGGTCACATGTGCATTGATAGTACATGACATTTAGGCAGATTATCTTCTAGTCTATTGCTTGGCTTTGCCACTTGCACTTGGAAGCTTCCACACGTACTCCCTGCCCTTCAGAAGAAAATAGATGATGAGTATTCGATTATGCATGAAGCAGACAGGCTTTTCCTACTCAGCTAGACTGCAAAGAAGCCACCGAATCTTCTTCTATGACCTCCCAAAGGGATCCAGGGACAAATCATTCTTCCTCTCTCCTCTCCTCTGTTTTTCATTCTCTTTTTCTCCCTCCCTCTCCCCTTTGTCCTATTACATGCCTTCCTTTCTACTACCTCTTATGCAGCAAGAAAGCTTTGAAGCTTAAAAAGCAGATGTTTCTGACATGTCTTTGGGTAAAGTGCTGTGACACCAGGCCATTCCCTGGTTATTCTTTGCAACTCCCACTTCGCTAAGATGCATCCTCCTGGTGTTGGGTGTCTGTAAAGTTCCCAGTACATTAGTAGTCAGATGGGATGCATCAGGCCTCCTAAGGATGAATCTGTTGTCCTAAATATCTGATTCCCAGACCATAGCAAATGATTTCAGCTTATTTACTGGAACCAAAATTTGGCAAATAACGATGATGTTTGAGGACTAGAGACTGTTATACAATCATCCTTTGGTGGAGACAATGAGGTCACATGTTTACCCATCTAATCACTGATCAGGGACATGTTTGATTGCAGATAATGTGATCGCTGGCCCACAACTTAATTACTGAGTGTGTGAATTAACAAAGCCTTTAGATGTAGGTCTTGCCTAATGGTGCATCTGTTAAAGATCATTGCCTCTGTTCGGCCTCTAAATGAAAGGTCTGGGGGCTACAATAGGCCATTGCCAGTGCTGTTCCTGATGACCCCCCAGTGAAAAGCCATGCCAGTTCTCACCATTTATTTTCTAGCCAGCAACAGACATTATTGTTTATATACAAGGCCAAATGGAACCAATGATTCCAGGATGGCAGATATTGATAAAGCCTCTGGTGGAAGCATGCTCTTCAAAGAAATTAATGCCACACAACAGAGAGGGAGTGGTTCCCTTCCCAAGCTAGTAAAAAGAATATGTTGGAAAAAGTCTAGAGAAATAAGCATTAAGCAAAATAGGGCTAAAATGTTAAGTATGTTGGTTAGGGTCCCCACAGTAGACTAGGATCTAACTTCAGAGTTTGGAGTCCAATGGGTCTCTCATTAAGGACCTTTTCCCCTGATTAATTCCTCCTTCTGAATTTCCCACCCTGTATTTATGGTTTGTCTGAATTGCAAATGGACGTCCCCCACTCCCCTCTCCTGGGCCATCATTATTACAGCCATGATGCCTGGCAATGAATTCAAGATTTGGAAAAAATAAGTTCAGAAGGTTTTTTGTTTGTTCTTTCAAGATTTGAGTCTTGGCCCATGCATTATCCTTATTATTTTATCACTAAAGACAGCTATGTTGTTGCCTATTTCCCGGTCTGCACATTTAAATAAAAGCAACATGCCATTTTAAAGGAAATTATAATAAACTTGGATGCACCAGATGATCTTAGAACACTAAGCAAAGCCTAAATTCCACTGCTAAGGAGAAATTCAATGCTCTGATGAGTGGCTTTCTGGAAGTTGAGACATCTCTGGGTTCTCTGATGCTTCTTATGTGGGAAGAACTCACTTTTAGCTAGGTGAGGAGGGCGACAATCACCTGAGCCCAAGAATCTTTCCATGTATTGCCAAGGCCAGAAGATACAATATAAGCAAAATAAAAAACCATAAATCAAGAACAATGCCTTCCCAGATCTTTTTGGACTAAAGCTTGTCATTAGCCATAAAACAGGTTGGCTTGCCTGGGCGGGTGGATTGGATGTTGATGTGTTCCAAAATACTTCAGGAAAGAAATTCCTACAGGAACGTGTCTTGTCTGGTGCACCATGGATGTATGAGTAATATTAAGCAGGAGTAATAGTTTCCAGAGAAGTCTAGCCCCCATTTTGTATGTCCTGAGGCCATCTGCCACCCACACAGTGGGGTTAAACCTACCTGCACCTCCCGCACCTATCGCTCCCTCCAACCCACTGTCAGATTTGAAAATTCAGTTTCAGAGTGCAGACCTGCTTTTGCTTTGCAGCAGTCTGCAGGCATTTGAAGCCCAAGGGAAAGCCTTCCTTCCCTCTGGAATCTGCACCTTAATATAGCCTCACTGAACCAGGGAGAGAGCTGGTCATAAAAAACAGCCTTGTTATCTGATACTGTGATTTCTCCGAGTCAATGGTGTCACTGAATTATTTTGCTCAGGAAATGTCAAATGTTAAGGGATTGATTTTTCTCCTTTAATAAGCAAACATGGGGTGAAGGATCTGAGGCCAAGAGCATCCCAGAATCTGAAAATGTTTGCTTAATTGCGGTTGTTTTTCTTTCTGTGAAGAACACCTTTAGGTGATGATGTTGTTAAGGGTGGAATCTTATTTTACAGCTACATCTTCTTTTTTTATAATTGCGATATATATTTTTTGACAGTAGGATTTACCTTCAGTGCAGGATCTAAACAAGTTGAGTTATTTGCTTGGGGAAAAAATGAACTCAGTACATGAGCTCTAAGGGTTTTCTTAACCTGGCAACATGCTGGTAGGTTTCTTTCTCCCCTAGTGAATGCTCTATGTGTGGCTTGTTGAGTGAGTACATGATTGTGTCTGTTGTGATGATATATCCTCTCCTTCAGAGAAGCACAGAAATTTCATTAATGGTATGTGAGGTAAAGAACTAGCGATGGGCCAAAGATGCATACATTCAGCAGCAGGTTAAAAGCCCAGGGGAGCATCAATTATCAAGTTAAATGCAGTTTCTATTTCAAGCTAGATTGCAAAGCAATGAGATAATGCCACAGGCCTTCAAAGGGAACTAATTTTAATTGATCAACCCGTAGTCCTTAAATCCAAATGAGCCCTGTTCTCATTGCCAAGGGGGGAACCCTAATTCTAGGTCTGCCCAAGAATGGAGGAGAGGGGATTTCACAGGATGGAACATTCAAATTAGTAGTGTTCCTTGCATGGCCCTAATCATAATGGGAGGCTTTTTGTAAATCTTCTAACTGCTCTAGTTAAAAGTGAGGGATTCATTTGAGTAATTAGCATCCCCCATGCCTTGGGCCTAACTTTTAGACTACTACTGTGTCATTCAGCTGCTCAGTAAGTAACCTTGGAAACAAAGCTAATTACCTTCTAATCTGTGCTGTTGAAATAAGATCATGCAAAATGAATGCTTGAGATGATTCTGGAGAGCTTGTGTGTTCCTGATGGCTTCTGCTCTGAAGGGAGAAACTTTCCAAATGTCCCATGAGGTCCTGGGCCCAGCAGGGCCTTCTCCTTTCACTGGTGCCTCAGCACCAATCAGGAAAATCCCATATGTGGGGGAGGGAGAAGAGGGGGTTCACGGGTTTGTTTTAAGCAAGGTGATTCTCTGGAAGAATTTGCAGTGTTCCCTCAGCACTTTGCACAGAGACTGGCACATAGTAGACCTCCAGGAAATGTGAGTAGAGTGAGTATTATATTATACTTAAAGATACCTAGCAGTAGAGTGGCTGTACCACTTCCAGCGTACACACTAAAAACGGGGTCTGGTACTTAGGCTTTACTTATTCAAACCAATGTTGTTTCTAGTTGTTTTGGGGTTTGTTTGTTTTTTCTCTCTCTCTTTCTCCTAATAAATGTTCAATTTATTTGTACCTTATTTCTCCCCCTGGAAACGTTGCATAATGACTGGTTGTTTACGAACCTGTAAGATGACTATAAGGCTGTTTCAGTGTGATGTATGAGTTTTTAAGGAGCCATTTAGCATGAAATATGTGGATTTTTTTAAATTATAAGTTCATCGAAAGCAAAGATGAACTTATAATTTTTCCTATTGTACATTCCATGTTTTGTCCAAGGAATGATAGAGTACAGAGTCTCCTAAATCCCATAAATAATAAACTGGAACCTTAACAAAGTAAAATACATATTAAATTTAAAACTAAAATCCATTGAATTTGTCTAATAAATTTGTATTATGCTACAAATTTGCCTTAGGAGACTACATTAAAATTTGAGGACAGTTTTTATGAAATTAAACTGGAGCTTAATTTTGAAACTGAACATAGATAATTTATATTTAAACAAAGTGAACACTGAGGTAGATTTTGTAACCCTAGCCAACTACTCCAATTAGGACAGAGTGAGATGGCCTGAGGCAACCCAAGGCCTTATTATTTATTTGGTCTGCTGATAGATGATTAGACTGGCATATTTGGTTATTTTCTGCTGATTGATATTCCCCACCCTGTATGTCAGTCACCAGGATAAACCACAGCCCTGCAAACACCTGCAACCAGATGGGTGTCCCTCAGGAAAACCTAAACACATCAGGTGCCACTGACTCTGCAGCCAGTCCTGCGTAAGCAATAACAGTTTTGCTTTTGGAAAGCAATCTCTACGAAACAAAAGGTAAGAAAATAATCTGCACTTGGGATGCTTAGAAGTATACCTGACTTTTTACAATGGCTAGCTCTGAAGCAAGATCAAAGTCACTTAGCCTGAAAAATGGTGTTGAGGTCTCTGCATTCCAGGTAGGTGACATGCTTGCTTTTCAAACAGTGTGAACTTGATAACCTGGCCCCTCAAATGTTCATGTTGTGAAGTTATCAGGGCATTTTGAAAGATTGTAAGGCTCTAGAGGAGCTTGGGTGATTTCTTTTTGGTCCATAATAATGTTGGGCACGTTAAGTTGACATAAGAGACCCTCCATCTTAGCAGCAGGAGACACTTTTCATCTTTGAACATCTGCTCTGCCCCACCTCCATTTTCTGATCTCTTAGCTTTACGTGAGTGTGCCTTGTAGTAAACTCGATTCCATCTGGGGGAAGGGAATTTCTGAGCCTCCATGGAAGCAAAATGGACTCACCATAAAGGTCACCCTTGGAGGAGGAATATCAATGATACCCAGTTCCTCAGGCATATTTAACTTAATACGCAGTGATCAGATGCCCATAGTTTTACCCACAGTACCAAATAATTCAGAATGAGAAGCTCCCACCTAGGCAATATGGGATTTGGTTGACTCATATCTCATTTCTCTTCATATTAGGGGAACATGTAACTACCTGAAGATATGAAAATTAATTTAGTTTAGATTCACATTTTACATTAACTCAGATATTTACTTTAACTCATAAAAAGTTTATTGACATAATTTGAAGGGTGAAGAACTAAAATACATTCCAAATTCTGACCAAAATACTGTGAGAATTAGCTTAGAGAACTTTCCATGAAAATCATTGTT